>JAOTAX010000004.1:31693055-31722710 GCA_025629825.1 Erythroxylum guanchezii
TCTTGATCACCATGCTGTTGCTCTTGGTAGTTGCCCTAAATTTAGAGTCTTTGAGCCTAAGGAGATGAGGCTTGCTGTTTGGGATCATGCCTTTGAGCTTCTTAAGGCTGGGAGGTTTGTGGGTATTCTCACTCTATAATGACAGATGTTCGATTTTTAACCCTCACGTGTTTGTGTGTTCAAACTGTTTTGATCTTTTTCTTGTATTGTTGTAAGCATCAAATTCCAAATCTCTAAGTAATGAGAGCTCGATTCTGCTGATATTATGCAATGTAGTTCTAGTTCTGTTCACTTCTCTTTAGTTCATTTGCCATGACATTGCACTTCAAGAGTGAATTGTTCTTGATCTTTCCTTATTTGTTTATGTGCCTTTTAACTTGTTGCAGGTATGTATCGATTGCTGACATTATCGATATTTCATCTGTTGTGTCTTCTTCAATCCGAAGTATAGATTTCAGGAGTTTTGCATCCTTATGGTGCAATGTGGATATGGATTTTGTTTGTGGAAATATTTTGAATTCAGAGTCCTCTTTGTCTGATGCTCTTAAACAATGTGGACGTGTACTCTCTGGCCTTTATGGTAATGTAGGTAATTGTCTATATGCTGTAGATGTAGATTGCAGAACCACTGTATGGACTTACAAGAATGAGGAAGATGGGGTATTGGATTCATTCCAGCCTAATTACCAACTTAGGAAGAAAAAGAAAATTTCTTATGTTAGGAGACGCAAAGATGTCTTTAAGACCCTCGGATCTGGTTCTGAAGCTGAATCTGCAACTGTTCTGGCATTTGGTAGCCTTTTCACTGCCCCATATAAGGGGTCTGAGCTCTATATCGATATCCATGAATCACATAGTGATCAAAGAATACAAGCATTGATAAAGAAAAGTCAATTTCTACCCTTTGTCCCCGAAATTTTGAGCGCAGGGAAGAGGTTTGCTTTAGAGGCTATAAAGGCTCCTTTTCTTTGTGCTCAGCTCAGACTGTTAGATGGACAGTTTAAAAATCACTGGAAAGCTACTTTTATGGGCTTAAAACAAAAACTAGAATCTTTAACCAAGCAAGGTTCCAAGCAGGTACACATTTTCATAATGACTGATCTTCCTCCAGGTAATTGGACTGGAAACTACTTGGCAGATTTGGCTGATGACACTAATCATTTCAAGTTACATTTTCTGAGAGAAGAAGATGAATTGGTGATTCAAACAGCAAAGAGAGTCGCATCTGCAGGGCGTGGCCTAAAATTTGGATCTCTTCCTCAGAGTCGAAGCGCAATGGACAATACAAATCCTCGATGCTCCCGTCAAAATTTGCCCGATGTACTTCTTTACATAGAGGAAAGTGTTTGCAGCTGTGCTTCTCTTGGTTTTGTGGGGACTGCTGGTTCTACCATTGCCGAGAGTATAGACTTGATGAGGAAATTTGAGGTATGTTCAAGTGCTACCCTGTCTTAAACATGGTATTGACCGGTGGTAGCTAAGCCGAAAGGTTTCGCTTAATCCCACCTTTCAAGCTAGATGATCCATTCTTTCCGCTCATATGCATCAACCCAGAAAACCTGTGGAGTCTTATCGGAATCTTTCGCCATTGCATAAAGCAAGACTAGAATTCTTTTCTTAATGGAGATCCTGCTGCAGAATGGAGTGTTCCCAACAATTCTTGCCTTACACATTTGGATTCCTATAAATCAAGAAGTCATTTGAGAAAAGAACTACAGGTTCATCCCAAACTCCTGAATGGTATCTACTGTATTGATACATTCATATTCTTGTTTTGGTGCATTTTCAGACAATCAGTTTTAAATTCAACTTATAATGTAACCTTGAGAAGGTGATTTTGCTAAATTGTTCTGTTGAATTCAATACAATCTCCATGCTATTGTTGTAGAGGGTTTAACCCGACTAATAAGAGCAGATTATTGGATAATCAAAGTAATTAAAACTTCAAAGTAAGATCAGGTGATTGATGGGTTCACACTTCTTCCAATTTATAAATTATTATCAATTTGAGACCTTTATTTTTAAATATAATTTTATTTAAATTTTAATTATAAAATAAGATAAATTGAATAATTAATCATGGTAATCATAAATTTTTTTATTGTTTTTCCATAAAAAGTTGCTTACTTAAATTACAATTTTTTTATTGTAAAAATGAAAATAAGAATTTTCACCAAAAACAAATTTGGATGTTTTATGGATTATGACTTGTGAAGCTTCGTACGAGTTTCCTCTGTCTTTATACATGAATACAAATTTTCCCCCATTTATCACTTGTTTGAAGTAAGAGGATACTCTTACGCTATGTTTATTTGGGGGTTTATTAATGAAATGGAATAGAATGTAAAATTATTCCATCGTTTGAGAAGAGGGTTTATAATAAAATAAAATAGAATGAGAGGAAAGATAAGAGTTTCATATTACATTTTATTTCATCCTAAACAGTAAAAATTAAAAACTTCTAATTTGGGTGTTTATGATGAAATGTAAAATGATAAACAAGTTTATACTATATTGCATTGTAAACTTTTCCTCCAAACAATATTTTATTATATTACGTTATGAACCTTTTCATTTTTTCCAAATAACAATTTTTCTATTCCATTATAAATTATTCCATTCTATTATATTCCGTTCGTTTTCATTAAAACTCTTACATTCAACTAAATATGCCCTTAAATCTAAAGACAAAAAGGCTAAAAAAGAATATGTAGTGTACAAACATTCAAGTCCTCGTGAGAGTTGGTAATCAAGTTCACGCCTGGCTTGAAGTTGAATTTGACCAAGTTTTGGGCTTGATTTTTTGAAAAAACAGGGCTCAAGTTAGGCTCAAGTTTGAGCTGTCTAAACCTGACCATTCGAGGCCTGATAGCTATGAAAAATTGATGTTATTTTCATTTTCTACTTTTTAATTTAGAAAGGTTAAAAAATCGAACCGAACAAAGTAGAGTAAGGTTTCGAGCTACTTAGGCCTAGTCAGCTTCAAGCTGGAGGGCCTTGGGTTGGTCGGGCTTGGGCTTGGGTGAGCCCAGCCCATTGCCACCCTAGTCTCTACTTTCTCGCAAAAATTATGCCGTTGAATTTGGAATGGGTAAATAAACTTAGAATTTCAAGTCTTAAAGATAGGAGATCTCGAACTTGAGCTCAAGCCTAATTTAATAACTTTTAAAATTTAAAATTTTGAAAAATGAGCAAAATAACGTCATTTTATTTAAAACTTATGAGATTCGGGTCAAGTTAGACCAACAGAATATGAATCCAATCTAAAGTTTAAATTTAAAAAAATAAAACTCGTCAAAAGTTTAATCAACTCAAACTGAATTTATTAACTCTAGATCATATCAAACAGCCCATAAGCCTATATACCCTACATCAACCCTTTTTATTACCAATGTAGAACAATAAGATTATAACATTTGATCACACTTTGTAACCTACGCACCTACAAATTAGCTGTATGCTAGACCTTTTCTAACCTCGGCCGAATACAGTAATGGTAACTTCACATCAAATTTGTTTTAATTTTATTTAGATTACCAAAAGTATAGCTGTACTTTGAAAAAAGGGGCAAATTAAAAGAGATGCCTCATGTTATATATATAATGAATTGCATCTTGCAAGTCTAATATACAAATTTTACTGACTTAACATGAAAACGAATGATTTGTTAAAAATCTTAAGATTTTTTCATGTTGTAATTTTTTTTCTTTGATTCTTATGTATAATGAATCATTCGAATTAAACATGTTGCTTAATTATGAATAATATTATAAACTTGTGTAGACTTGAGAGTTTATTTAATACATTTTTGAAATATGATAACTATAATTTGTCAATTAGAATAAAGGAACATATGAATTAACATTAAAAAAAATAAAGGAAATGTTAGGAACGAAACTAAATGGATCAATCAAATTTCTTAAAACTCGACCAAGTAACTTAAACTCTCCTCTTAAAATTAGAAATAACAATAGGTCGGCTCATGGCCAATTCCTACCAATTTTTTAAAAATAAATTTTTAAATTAAAAGTGTAAAGTAATACTTTTTTTAATTGAATTTAGGACTGAATTACCCAGCTTAGAATAGCTAGGTCTCAACCCAACCTGACCTTAGGTTCGGTCTATTGAAAACACTTAAATATAAGCTTACGGGCCACCAATAGAAACCAAGATTGGAGAATGTAAATGATAATTGGTCGGATTCAATCCGAAGCAATATATGCTGAGACTTTTACCAAGTTGTTGTATTGAATTTGAAATAGTGAGTTTAAATTTTTTATTTTTAATTCAATTGAAAGTATAATTTATTTAATTTATTTGTTTTATTTTAAATAAAAACAATATATTTAATCTAACTAATTGTGATTTATATTTTAATATTGTAGTCTAAAAAGATTAACTCGAACAAACTTAAATTTTGATCAACTCAAATTTTATTTGTTAACTTCAAATTAAGTATGAACGATTCTTAATTGAAGGTTAATAAAAAGATTATACTATTAATTTCATAAATAATCATATGTACCTAACGGTTGACAATTTGTTTAATTTATATTTAAAATAGTAATTATAAGTTGAATTAATATAAAAGATACAAAATTTAAAATGTTTAATTAATTTTGTAACATGATCCCATGTATTTTAAAGATTGGGAAATTCAAGAATAAAACAACGTGGGTTTGAGAAATTAAGCTGAATAATATTATGAATGCAACATGAACAAACTAAATCCCTTCTCTAAAATGATGTTATTTTAATTTAATTGTCCAAAATCATATTGTTTAGTATATAAATTTGAAAAACACAAGACCAAATAACTTTTTAAGGTTAAAACAAAAAAATGGTTATATTGGAGTGGCCCAATTAGACTCTAGCTTTGGCCCAAACTAAAATCGCTTATTCAAGGGATAAGATTCAGCCTAACCTGACATATTATCATTTTCAATTTCAAACCGAACTTTCAATTGAATAACCCCATGCATAAAGCCCGTTCAAGCCCAATCAAACTAGTTTTTGATCCATCAATTTGGGCTAATTTAAGTGTGAGATCTTACATTGGTTGGGGAGAAGAACGAAGTACGTTTTATAAGAATACAAATACCTCTTCCCTATAGATGCGTTTTCTTGGGTGTGGGAAGAACAAAACTATGAGGGCCTTAGCTCGATGGGCAACCCAAAGCGGACAATATATATAAACGGGTGGTCTGAGCTATTATAAATAGTATCAGAGTCGGTTCCCGACCTATTGTGTCAATTAGGACATTGAACCCTAAAGGGCTTGGATTGTGAGTCTCACATCGGTTGGAGAGGAGAACGAAGTACACCTTATAAGGGTACGGATACATATTCCCCATTGACAGGTTTTCTCTAGTGCAGGAAGAGCAAAACTGTGAGGGCCTTAGCCAATGAACAACTCAAAGCGGACAATAGGTTATTACAAATGGTATCAAAACCGGTTCCTTATCTGTTGTGTCAGCGAAGACGCTAAGCCCTAAGAGGGTAAATTGTAAGATTCCACATCAGTTGCAGAGGAGAACGAAGTACGCCTTATAAAAGTACGGATACAGATACCTCTTCCCTATATACATGTTTTCTCAGCTGCGAAAAGAGCAAAATCATGAAGGTCTTAGCTCGATAGACAACTCAAAGCGGAAAATATCTATGGGCAGATGGTTCGAGCTATTACAAATAGTATCAGAAACGATTCCTGATCTGTTATGCCAACGAGAACATTGGGCCCTAAATGAGGTAGATTGTGAAATCTTACATTAGTTGGAGAAGAAAACGAAATATACCTTATAAAGGTACAAATACTTCTTCTTCATAGAAGTGATTTTTTGGGTATAAAAAGAGCAAAATCATAAGGGCCTTAACCTGATTGGCAACTCAAAGCAGCCAACATTTATAAACAGGTGGTCTGGACTGTTATATCAAGCTTGAACTTTCCTACCATCCCTATAAAAACATACCTAGAAATGAAGGGAAGTTGCGAGTGGTAAGGACCATCACCTGCTCAGGTTTAAGTCATTACCACTAGCCGTTAAACAAGAAGGAAATGGAACAAAAGCATTAAAAAGGAAGCACCATAGTAAGAAGAAGGTATTACTCACAGTTTCCATAGTTATATAAAGTATAAACCCTAATGATTTGTGCATGGAGGTTTGGTAACCAAACTTTCTGATCTTTGTCCCCATCCTCCATGTGACTTTCTTACTGTCTGACCCATTATTGATGGATACTTTCTTTCTTTAAACACAAAAGATACCAACCGGCTTTGCAAGAGTGACTGTAGGTTTAGTTCTATTATGCACTCTTCTATGCGATAAAAATGATTAAAACATAGATCAATTTAATCGTAAAAATTTAACATTAGTCAATTTTTTAGTTTTGATTACTTTACTAGCTCTTATTATTAAAAATTGACTATTTTATTAATTAGTTAGTTAATTTTTATAAATTAGAACAAATTATATTTAAAAGTCTCTTTCTTAATTAAAATTTAACTTAGTAAAATAATGATTATTTAATTATTTAATCCTATTTTATAATTTATTTTTATTATATATTAATTTTATGACGGTTTAATACAGACTAATTTTTTTAAACTTATACCTTTTATATTTTTAGTTTATTTTTAAAATATTAATAAAAGGAGACGTGACAATGGGAGGATTTGTGGGGTTAAGTTGGGCTGTGGGTACGTATGTTTATAGTCAAAGTTGGTGCAGGACAGAGCAACGTGAAGACACATGGTCAAAAGAATCTCTTATAAATTCTTTCCGAAAGGGGACGAAGAGGAAGAAGGAAGTAACTGAAAAAACAAAGGAACACGACACAGAAACCTATTCCTCTCACCGCCACCAATCATGGGAACATGTTCCTCTTCTTCGTCGTCTTATGTCAATCCTCTACAGGCTTTGTGTGTGTGTTGAGTTGGTTATGATTCGTGTGGTGATTTTATATAGACTGTCCACAGCTGGACTCCATCACGCGCCACTCACTCCATTAAAGACGCCACCCACTCTCTTCAAGCTTTGCAAATTGCATGAGCTTTTCGTAAAAATGTTAAGACAATGACACAAGTCATGTTAGAATCCAAGATTAGAGAATGTAAATGATAATTGGTCGGATTCAATCCAAAGCAATATATGCGATTTGTTGTATTGAATCTGAACTAATAAGTTTAATTTTTTTAATTCAATTGAAAATTTAATAATTGGTTCTGTCTTATTTTGATAGGACTGGACACTGCCGCTTGGATCCATGAGATTGTTTGACTTAGATCAGAAATACCTGCAAAATAATAAGACATATCAAGGGTTGGTTGCCGGTAGGCACCTCCGACGCTCAAGTTAGTCTTTTTTGTAAGAGATTTGGTGGCTAGGAATAAAGAGCACTAAGGTTCTAAAAGTGGTACCTTTTTCATGATGAGGTAATGAATTTATATAGTTAATACTTACAGGAATTAGATCAACATCAAGGGATGGACCGATCGGCCTATGTGCCGTTCTGAGTCTGGACTTGGACCTAGCACGATCGACCTAACCAATAATAAATTTAATTTACAAATTTTTAAAATTTAAGAACAAAATATCACCATTAATTATTATTGTGCTATTATAATTAGGAATAACAATGAGGCGGACCGGGTCTTATTAATCTTTAAAAAATTTAAAATTTAACATCATCGTATCATTTTCAATTAGGCCTCAGGCCAAGCTGAATCTAGACAGCCCTAACCTAAGCTTGGCTCATGAGCCGATCAACCTAGGCCAGGCTTGTTGGCTTCAGATCTGATCGGGTTGTCATCCCTAATTGTAGTAATATAAAAGTTTATATTGAAGTTGAAATTTACAAAAAGTAATTAGTAAAATAAATCTATTTATTTTATATATTTAATTTTTATTTGTCAGGAAATTTTCTTAGCTCTTTAAATTTTGAATTTTCTCACTTTACCCAAATTTGATAAATTAAAGTTATAAATAAAAGAATTTATAGTGTGTGGGCTGGCACTTGCAATTGGGCCTTTTGGCCAATGGGAATGCGTCGACGGCGGCAAACCCTAGAATTGGCAATTTGTGCAAGCTCACGTGAACACTTGCGAGAGCAACAGATACACACGTGTGAATGAGTAGTGCTGATAAGATCAAATGGCTTTTTAAAGAAGAAATAAAAGGGGCCAACTTCAAATTACTTGTAAAAAGATTCCCATGTGCCCGTTCACACCGTCACCATGTCCACCTCACTAACCGACAATCTTTTAGAAAATTTTTTTTCTTAATTCATAAATTATTATATAAATTAAATTATATATATATTAACACTCGGTAAAAATTCCACTGATGTATGACATATCCAAAGGTTCAATATTAGATAACCTTACGCTTATATAATAGAGATGTTATTTATAATAAATTTAATAATTATGAGAAAAACATTATAAAGTTTGAGACCAAACTTGAGATGGGTATTTTTTTAATTACGAGAAAGACATTATAAAATTTGAGATCAAACTTGAGAAGGGTATTTTTTAATTTATTTTGATTCTTTTAAATTTATTGTTAAATTTGAGTTTTATCATTTCTTTATGCCATTGTTTGACCCTATGTCTCCATTCTTTTTGTCTTCCCCAAATTGGCTTTTTATTACTTTATGGATCCACCTCCCCGTGATCTCGATCTCTTTATTTGCTTAAGAGAGCCTTTTCTAGGGAGGTGAATAGTCACATATGTTCCCACTTGATGTATGATCAAATCTTAGTAATAGTGTTGCTTACATTTTTGCATTTTCAAGGCTTAGGTGAGGATTTTTCAGAATTTCCAAATTTATCATTTAATTTTGAATTGTTAATTAGTGAAAACATGTTTTACATTGTTTGTGTGAATTGAAAGATTAGGAAGGTGAAGGATATGATTCAAAATGAGTTTTAGAGTTAGAATCAAAGCTTTCGGAAAGTTGAAACTATGGCTTTCAAGTTGGTTCTTTTCTGTTTTTTAGTGTAAGAACTAAACTACCCAAGTTAAGTAACTATAATATAATGGAAACGCAAAGAGTTTTGGTTGTGTTGTGCGTGTAAAGTTGACATAACATGCATAATTTTCAACTTTGGACTATGTTTTATATTGTTCTAGTCACGCCAGTTTGGTAAGTATTTAGATTAATCAAATAAGTTATAGTCATATCTTTATCTAAGTGAGGTATTAATACTGTTCAATTCATTAAGGTGAGAGTAAATTTTCAATCACAGCTTGAATTGACACTTAATCAACTTGATTTGAACTCACTACAGTTAGAGGGCAAGAAATTATAAAAGTAATTATCTTATTTTATTTAGTTTTTTAATAATAATTTGAATTTTAAAAACAATGTCAAATTGTTTTAATTTCCAACTAGTAAACAAAAAAAAGTCTTATATTAAGGTTTCTCCTAAATTGAATGATGTTACAAATTATGTTAAATGTATATATTTGTCACGTTGCTATTACATAAAATAGTTTTACTCTGTGGAGGGGGGTAATCTTGTTTTGGGGTTTTCATAAATATTAACATATTTTAATTTATTAAATAATAAATTTAATACGAATCAAAACTATCTTATATGGTATCTGCTTACGAATATATAAATTTATATGACTCATTATGTCATTCGGTTTAATAAAAAATTTAATATCAGGTTATTTTTATTTGAAATTGAAATTGAAAGTTAAAGTTTAACATTATTTTTAAAATTTTGGGTTAATACTAAAAAATTGAATAAAATCTATTTTTTTATACAACTAATCCTACTTAATTTAATTAATTAATTAATTAATTGCTGAACAAATGATCTATTTAGGTATTATTTCTATCTTTATTTTCATTCATATATATGAGTCATTTGAAAACGACCTCTCTATTATTTAGGAATAAGACTGTGTACTATTGAATCTCTCTAGATACCATAAAACGAAATTTATAATGAATGTTATTGTGATATCTAAGATGAGATGAGGACAAAACATTACACACAACCAATATTTTAAAATATAAATTGGTTTGACTAATTTAAAAGTAAAAAATTTGAATTGGTATTAATTTTATTTAATATTCTCTTTTTTAAATTTTTTAAATTTTTAATTATTTTTATAACAATTTAATACCCGTTAAACTAGTTCGTATTTAAAAGCATTGCACACTGACACAAATCCCTAAGCACCCTTACTGAAATTATATGTAGTTGTGGGGTTCACTCAAAAGAATAGAAGAAAAAAGAGATGCAAAATCTGGAGTCGGTATGGAAGCTGACCTACTTTGCTTCTCTTTTTTCTTAATTTCAAAGAAAATGGCCATTCCTCAAAAAACCAAAAGAGAAAAAGAAAAGCGAAAGGCAGTGAAAGCTGGAGAAACAAAAGATGGTATAATGGAAGCTTCAAAATCACTCGATAAACCCTAAAAATCATTTCACTTCAACTCTCTGAGAATCCTAAGAAGACCCACTTCATACCTGGACTCCACTCACTCTCCCCAAACGGTTGCTTCAATTATGTCAAACACAAACACAACACAACACAAATTATTATTGTTCGTTCCACATTTGGGAGACCCCATAACTGAAAATCATATTCTATCTTTTAGATACCCTTTTGCAGATTTTCCCCTAAAAAGCGCAATTTGGATGGGATAAGACACAACCCAGTTGCAGAGATTTGTGACTTGTCCACTTATATATATATATATATATATATTCTAACTTCGTGCAGGCGATGAACTTCTGAATTCTGATGCTCTTCTCTTTCCCCTTCGTCGTCTCGCCGTCTGTGTGTGCATTGGACAAAGTGTGCGAATCACGAATGATGTATGCTCATCGATTCAATCTGCCATTAGTATTTGTCGATATTTGTTTAAACCTGTTTGTTCTCCAACATAAAACAAAACACCACACACGATCAAAAAGGGGGCCGGCTTGTTGGTCTTAGAGGTGTCTCAGTTCCCACTAATGCTCGTCTATGTCACTAATCACATGCACTCCACCACGTAGGAGTATCTTTGCTTCTAAGAGACATTCACTTCACACATTAATTAATTATTCATATTGCATGCGCCGCCCCTTGCCGATGTAATCATTAACGATAAGGAGATAATAATCCTCGTACTGTATCTTTTTTTTCTTTTTCTTATATATATATATATATATATTATTAACATCCCAATATTATATTTATCCAACTTTAAATAAGATAAATTATAAATTAGGAAACAAACAAAAATTAATAACTCTCAAAAAGTAAATTAACAAATCCTTAATGTGTTCAATTGGTTTGAATCTTTTCTTATCATCACTCCTATTAAAAAGCTAATTTTCTATTATTTAAAAGTTTATACATGTAAAAATATAAACTTTTTATGGGTTAAGAAATTTTAGAAAAAATTTAAAATTTAAAATTCTCAAATATCTTTTATTTTTAGTTAAAAAATCATATTCTTATAATTTAAAGATAATTATAAAATTTATTTAATATGAATATCATATATAAACTAATCAAAAATTATCAACATAATAACCGAAGTTAATTATAATTAATTAAATTAGATTAAATTTATACTACAAAATAACAACAACAACAATTCAGTAAAAATTTTATTGATACTAAAATTTGGAAAAATTTAATAATACGTGGTTCAACTTTTAATTAATGAAGAGGCTATTTTCAAACGATTAAAATTAATACTTGTATAATTATAATAAAATATTATTTTAGATATAGTTTAATTAGTTTGTCTCGAATTTAAGAATTTGAAGGTGATGAGATAACTTAATTTACTTTACATTAAATGGCACCCAATTTTAGAATTTTCAAAGTCCTTATTTTAATAAATGTTGTGGGCCATGACAAGATCTTTGGGTGTGGTGTCTTAGGTGGGAAGTGCGAGGCACGAAAAGTCCTGTCGTTTCAGACACAACCTGTGACTTATTCATTCCCTCTTAATTAGTCGCCTTAGTCAAATAATGGTGTCTTAATTTGTACCTCTTTCGGCGCCGAATTAAGAGAATGAGATAAAAAAAACGACCACAAAAATAGGTTAAGTTATTTAATATATTTTAACTCCCTTTAATACATATATATAAATACATTTAATACATAGAAATAATAAATATCATCGACCCGACTTTGACCCGAGTTGATAGGGCTATAAGTCGAAATCATTTGGTTTGATCAAATCATGAGCCAAGCTAAGGTCGGACTTGTCTCTACTCGACCTAGCATGTAGCTAGACGATAAAGTACAAAATGTTGTCGTTTTGTCAACTTTTTTATCCGTTATTAATATATATATATATATATATATATTTATTTATTTATTTATTTATATATATTTGATATTCATATTATTTGCTCGTATTTTTATCATTAAAAATTGAGAAATTATAAAATGTTTTTTCGAAAAATTTAAATATTAAAGAATTTTTAATTAAACAAAAGTAACCTCTATGGCTTTTACTGTATTTATATTTATTTATTTAAAAATAAAATTAATAACTAATTATAAAATATTTTTATTTTTTCTTTGCTACGATTATCCGTATACAGTGTACACTCAGCAGCCGACCTACTCTACATACTTGCACAAGCGCTGAGAACGTACGTGAAAGACACGGGTCGACCAAAACACCAGTGTGCAGTCATTATAACCACTAATATCGCGAGTGGTACACGTACTGTCAGAAAAAGAGTGGTCTTTAAATGCTCTTTGTATCCACTTTAGGAGTCCTGCTCTGTCGCCGTCCGCAGGTAAGCACGTCTCTGTCACGTTCTGAACTATTTTTCACAGTAAAAGGAAAAATAAAAAGCCCTGTAATTTATGGACCTCAGACTGTTTATGAAGTAGAGTTGATGGTGGGATTTGCGTCCGCTTAAGGAGACGAACGAAGAAACGCAAAGCGCCGTCCAACGCCGGCAAGCTGGCAACTAGAAAAGGACACGCCGTAATGGAGAAATAAACGGCAGTTAAGAAAAAAGAAACGGCCGTCGATGGTTTAAACCAGTCGGCACGTGATTTGAAGTTTCGCTGCCACGTATTAATGTTTTACGAACATATGTAAAAATTAGAAGGTGAGAATAACAAAATTTATTTTTAACTTCCACTCTTACGATTGAATTTGTCGTATAGAATTTATCTAACGTAAAAGCACCCGATTAACGTGATTTGTAAATTATTACGTTAATCTAAATTTTTACCTAGTGCGTATTTAAATTATGACAACTCTGAATTTTTCTGGTTTTTATTTTTATAGAGCATTATTCATTCATAACTAAGTGTGTGTCACCGTTCAATCCCACATCATAAGGTATAAGACAAGATTGTTAGGCATTTTAGGTAAGTAAATTAAAAAAGAAAAAACTGGTCAGAAGTAACTTTATCTTAAAACACATGGTTTAGGGTTACATGCAATTTTCAATCCAATTCCTTTTGCTTTGCTTCTCAAATCAATAAAAGGAAAGGGGAACTCCCCAACCCAACAAAACCAGCGTTAAATCTCAACCCTTGGTTTTGACTGATGAAGAAAAAGGATCATGATGGTCTCTCACCCTGCCATCTTGATCTCCCTGAAAAGGGAGTATGGGCATGTTCACTTCAGGAATGCAATGGAACGAGTAACTAGTTCAGTATCCTGTCACCTGAGTACACAACCTATAGACAACGACCTTAAAGCCTCAGGAGTATTTTTTATTAACAATTAATTTTATATATGCCATTTATTATCCAAATGTACTCATATAATATGCTCAATAATAACTATAAATTGAGTTGAATTAACGAAAGTTAACAATAAATCTATTTTGTCTCACTTTATTCTTTATAAGAGTCAAAAGTAAACTGTATTTTTATCTCTATTTTGTTTTTTACATAATCAAAAGTCAACTATATTTGGTTAGACTGAACCTGAGCAGAAACTCTAGGGATGACAATTATACTCGAACTTGATAGGTACTCGATAAAATTACCCGAATGGGGACGGATATGAGGAGCAAATTTTTACCCTTAAGGTAGGTATGGGGGATTCACAAAAATACCCGTTGGGTATGGGGCGGGTATGGGGATACTACCCCTAATTCCCGTTTACCCGTTATATAGTAATTACAATTTTGCCATTATATATATATATATACTTATATACCCGTTATATATATATATTTAATATATATATTTATATTAAATAAGCTTATCTTAAAAAAAAAGATGGGTAAACGGGTACCCAATAGGGGTCAAACCCCTAACGGGTACGAGTATGGAAATGTCAAAAAAATTCCCGACGAAGATGGGAGCGGGTATGAAGGTGGGGACAAGTTTATGGGACAGGTACGAGGGATGGCATATCCGCCCCGTTGCCATCCCTAAGAAACTCTTATTGCCCTTTTCCTAAGGTCAGGTCTACTTATCGACCTAATATTAATAAAGTATCTCGAATTTAATTTAAAATTCCGTTCAAATCAATTTAAGTAATGAAGTAGGATGTTAGTTATTTATATTGTTTCTTTTAAAATTTAAATTAAATCAAATTAGATTAATTACTCTTATTTACGTATAATTTATTTTAAAATAAAAGTGATTATAAATTATAAGTTTGTAATTAATTATTTGAATTAAATTTATTATTTAAATTAAGAGTTTAATAATATTAAATAAATTATTTTAAATAATAATAATAATAATACAATTTTGTTATAAAAATTAGAATTTAAAATAATAATTTAAACTTAAATTTTACCTCAGAGAAAATTAATTTAAATAGAAATGTTTATTTTTGTACAAAAATAGAAATTTTACGTTAGTCATTTTATTTTTAATTAAGTATAAAAATTGGAATTTATTTTTATCATAATAAATTTTAAACCAATAATTTAACTGAATAGCTTATAATTTATTAAGTAATTTATTTTAAATATTATTTTACATATTATAAACCTTGAATTAAAAAGATTTTAAAAGAGAGACAAACAGTGCCTATAGTGCCAAGTCGACTGCAGGGAAGGACAAAAGTCAGTTTGCAAACTGCAACCGGTGATGTAATTACATATTTATTATTTTTTGTTAATTATCAGAGAGAATTTTAAAAGATGGAAAGTGACAAAGTGGGAGTGAGAAACGCGTGCGGAACACGTCCACCCACGTCGTGCCGGGAAGTTATGTAGTTCCTAACCGGGTCCCACCACTAACCCCACCACTACTACAGTTGCAAAATCAAGAAATAGCGGTAGAATAAAATTGGAAAAAAAAAAGAAAAAAATCTCTCCGGTGGCCCAGTCACATGCTTGCCGAGTAGCCCACTCACTTACCTGGCGCCAGTTCTAGATTGGACCCACTCCCCTTCGACCACCGCGCGTGGTCCCCACCTTCAATCCTCGGCAACTGGAACTTTATTACTTTTAATTAAAGCTTGCTTTTTAAAATAAAATGTAAATTACACCTCTCTGACTCTACATATACCCCCCTATGCTCCCCTGCCTCTATTCCCCCTAATTGCTCTCGAGTGAGTAACACTAAGCTTTTCTCTTAGAAACAGAGCAACTGCTAGTCTTTTAAGTTCTGGTTCTTTGGAGCTGTCTCTGTGTGTGGTTTCAGTATGGCGGATAGCTTAAACGACGGTGAATTTTGGTTGCCACCGCAGTTTCTTTCAGATGAAGAAACTGTTGTGGATGGTGGTGGTGTTGGAAATGGTGTGAAGATTTTTGGTGGTGGTTTGGAGGTTGAATATGGCAAACCGCTGTTCCCATTTGAGGTTCCTTATGGTTTTGGTAAAGGGTCTTCGGATCTAAGCTCTCCGGTTGCTTCGGTTGTGGGTTCCACCGAGACGGAGAGTGATGAGGAGGATTATCTTGCCGGGTTGACCCGTCAAATGGTTCACTCAACTCTTGATGATGACTTTGCGAGACGGGAACGGTGCTTCGCGACGGAAAACTCTAAGGTAGTGAATCAAACGGACTGGTTTTGATTCGTTTTGTTTGGTTTGAAAATGGTTACTGACTATGGATTCTCTTTTTGTTATTGATTTTCTTTGAAGGGCTGGGTTGTCTCTGGTTCGCCGCAATCGACGTTATGTGCTGCTGGAAGTGGGTGTGGTTGCAGAAGGGGGTCAAGCCTTGGAAGCCCGACCGGACCCTCTCAGGTGTCCTCGCCGCCGGCGACTTGGGATCTGCTGTACGCCGCTGCCGGAGAAGTAGCGAGGATGAGGGTGAACGAGGAACGGTTTGGTCTCAACGGCCAAAACAGAGGACTCTTGTCTGTGCCAAGAACACGTTCACCAGTCTCTGTTCCGGCGAACAACCAGAACCAAAACGCAGAGCTTGGTTTATACTTGCAACAGTCACTTTCCGATTACCATAAGTTGCAAGCAACTCAGGTAGGCTTTGAAATACAGTTGTGACAAACACTAAAAAGAAACAACTAATCTTTGGTTGTTGTGTAACGAAGAAGCTTTACATTTTGTAGTTTCAGAGGCTGAGACAACAACAAATCTTGAAGCAACAAAACTGTGGTGTTTGGGGAGGGCAACAGGCCAAAGGTACTGGACTGTACCAACCTCAACCACCGGTACACAACATCAGAGGAAGGTGTAATACTGGTACTAGACAACCTATGGGTTTGTCTGCTAATGCTTGGCCAACTCTGCAACAGCAACAGCAACAGCAACAGCAAGGTGGGTCCGGTATGAGGGCGGTGTTTCTCGGGAACAATGGAGGCAAAAGAGAGTCCACCGGAACAGGCGTGTTCTTGCCTCGTCGTGTCGGTACGCAGACGGAGACCACCCGCAAGAAGACAAGTTGGTCTCTTGTTACTTGCTCATTCAAGCACTTTTAACAGTTTACTTGTTCGTATAACGTAGTGGATCTGGTTTTTAGCAAGAGCCATGAGCTAAAAGAAGCCTTTTGTTCTGTTCAAGAGTCGAGATTTTTGTTTTATTGGTTTGATCTGGTTTTGATTCTGGATTAATTTGTTCACACAGGTTGTTCTACCGTTCTGCTACCGGCTAGAGTTGTGCAGGCTTTGAACTTGAACTTGGACGACATGGGTGCTCAGCCTCAGCTTCAACATCGCTTCAATGGAGGTTTAACATCCGACTGTGGTAATTTTCCCTATCAACTCCTGACCTGATCTATTTACTTGGGTGTTCATTATAAAGGGTTTATCTTATTTTTCTGATTCATCTCGTTATTTGATCTGTTTTTTGTTTAGATATCGCGCTAACACTCCATGGTGGCAACGCCAACGTTTTCTCTCATCAGAAGCGAAGCTTCAGGCCACATCAGGGGATGAACACTGAAGTCCGATTACCGCAAGAATGGACTTACTGAAAACCTTGGGTGGTGGTGTTTTTAGGGAAAGAAGCAGGGGATTCAGGTTTTAGTTAAATAATAAAAGCAGAAAAAGGGAAAAGCTTGTTGGTTTTTGCTATAGGAAAGAAGTGTTAGTAGTAATGGTAGTGTTAGTAGTAAGAGTATAGAAAGGAAGAAGAAGATGATGAAGAAGAAACAGGATTAAACAAGAATGAAGAAAACAAGAAAAATTAGGGGAAAATAAGTTGATATTTTTTTGGGAAATGATCAGTTTGTGTTTTTGCAAACACTAATGGTGGATTATGGTTTTAGGGTCTCTCTGTTTTGGGGGGTGAAATAAGAAAGAAAGCTGAATCAATGTAATGGGAAGGTGGTGGTGGCACTTGTTCCATTGTTTTGCAGGAAATTCACTACCTTCTTCTCTGTTATTTCTCTCTTTTTAACTTTCCACTTTGTTCAAGAACTAATGATTAAAATGGTGTTAAAAAATGACGAACCAGAGGAGACTACTTGGGTCAGGGTTTGTTTTTTGCTTAAGAGGGAAGCATTCTCTGCCTTTACACGTCTTCAGTGTGTTTAACGCGTCCCTGTTAAAAGATCTTCTCGTATCTTTACCTTTTCACAGAGGCCCGAGTTACTGGGAATTTGACCCAAAACTTGGCTTTATGCACCGTCGCTTTAAGACCCCACCAGACCTATCTCTTTTCGCCGCCGAATCCGGCGTTTGACGGTGGTGGTGCTGGTGCTGCGGGCTGTAACCCCGTCTTCCAAGGGCCATGCATTTGTGTGCAAATATTTAATTTGTTTTTCCAAACCAACACCTCGTGAGTCGCACCACTTGTGCCGGAACGAGCCATGTGTGTCGTTTGTGGTGGTCGTGCGTGCGCCTCATGTTCTCGCATGATTTTGACTCGGTCGGCCCTCTTTATTAATCTCTTTGATCTTTCCGCCTGTTGTCAATGTAATCACATTTTTGATTTTTTTTAATTAATTGATGTTGAACCTTTCCCCTTAAGTATCCTTGAAAGTGACGTACTATATTTAAGTCCTGGTAGAGTTTTTCTTGAGAAGAAATTTTTTTAATTAATTTATCCATAGTTTGATTAATTAATTAATTAATATTTTTGTTTTGAATTTATAAAATTTAGAATTTTTATAAATTCTAATTTTTTCCTCAATTGTTTTTTTTTTTTCTACGAAGTGTTATAAGAAGGCCTTAATTATGAGAAGACACCTTTAAGTTATCCATATCTAGATAAATCTCTATTCGGGACTCGAAAAGGCTCCTTGCGAGAGACACAGTTTCGATTTCAAGTTTTAAACGATTACATACATAAGAGCGATTCAAATTCACGATTTTACTTGAACCAGAAGAGCTGCTTGACGAGTGTTTAGTCAGTAGATTAGGTGGCATTGACAAAAATTACATGGACCGTCGATCCGTGACATAGATCTACGATGGCCCAGTTATTGCTGGCATGGAGGAGGAATCCAAAATCAATGGTAGCTCAACCGACTGAACCAAACGCACCAACAGTTCCCCACGTCCGATGGAGATACAACAACTATAAGGAGACAAGTTGAACCTTTTTTTTGCTGCTTGTCCTTCGCATGAGCATTGTATTATATTAAACTGTAGGTAATAATCTATAAATTAATTTGAAGTTAATTGATCAATTTCATGTTCGATTCCAAAGGGTTTGACCTGACAAAATAATAGTATTTTTTAATGATTAAAAAATTAGACCGGTTTTATCGGTTTAACTACGAAAATTTTGAATTAACCAATTTTTTAGTCCTATTTCTAACTTCTTTTTTTATTTGAATAAAATCAACATTAGCGCAAAAAACAAACAAAGGCAGGGAAGGCAAAGAAAACTAACCCAAGCCAACAGGCTTATTCCGTATACCCGGAACCTAATAGCCTTTCCCCCTTAACAATAACGGACGCCGAACAATCTGAATTTAAAATGTAGACTAAACAAGAAGGACGATCAGTCCAGTGATGTGAGTTTGCATGTAATAAGGCTACCCTAGCTAAAACATGAGTCGTCTTATTAGCAATCATACGTGTCCATTGAAAGGACAAGTGAAAGAAATATCGCTTGAATGATAAACAATCAAGGGTCAAAATTCTAATCTCAGACCGATTTGGCGAAAGAGCTAATATTGATTGGACAGCTGTCAAACAATCCGATTCCACAATGACCTTGGCAAGCTATTGATCTTTTAGCCAAGAAAGAGCTTCCCTTATAGACATAATTTCGGCAAGAACTGAGTCAAACAGGGCAGAGAAAAAACCTGAAATAGCAGTCACAAACCTACCTCGCGCGACCCTAAGAACCGCAGCAAAGTCTTCCCTCTGAACATCCTCTGGAGAAACAACGAACTCACCGTCTTCTTTCTCCCGATAGAGAGCCTTTGCAACCCTGAATCCATGAAGCTAAAACTAAAATCTAAGAGAAACCAACGTATAAATAATACCTAAACCTCACCTTGCACATGAACGGCAAGACCAACACTTGCACTCGTAGAGAGAGAGAGAGAGGCAAGACCTGATGTAGCCCTACGATTACATAATTGTTCCTATTTCTAACTTCTTGATTCGATTTATTTTAATAATTTTATTTAAAAATTAATTAATTGACATAATTTTATAAACTGATTGATTTTTATAAATTAAATTAATCTTTATTTAACTGTCTCTTTCTTCAATTAAACTTCAAATTTTCGATGAATAATGGCAATTTCTTTTTTCAATCACGTTCAAATTCTTCAATTATATACCGATTTTGATAACGACCTAATTCAATAATCAAAGGATTAATAGACTAAAATAATATTATTTGAATTTTTTCTTGATCTATTATTATTTCTATTTCAAATAAATTGTTTGACAAGAATTGTGTTTGATCCAAATGATAACTATTTTTCTTTAAAGCTTGAAATGAATTACACTCCTTCCACTTTGATTTGAACCTTAGTTCTTAACTCTTCCACTGGCATACCTCTTAACAGAAGTTAAGACAGTTTTGATAAAGACAACAATGTATAAACATTGTTTAAACCGTTAATTATGTATTAAGAGTTCTAAGATAGCGTACGGCTTTGTTCCCTTGCATATAACACGGCAATCTCGCGTGTCAAATCCCACAAACCTTGGGCCTTATATATATATATAATACTTTAGTTTAATATTCAGACAAAAGCACATTTAGTTGACTCTGGTTCCTCAGTGATTGGCCATTGTGTGTGCATTTCATGATTATTGCTTTAAGGGAAAACATAATGTTGTCATTGGTAGGCATGATAATGGATTAGGTTGATAATGATTAGGAGTATAGGAGATTTGAGCTTAATTGTAAGTTCAAGTGTTAGGATAATTTTATCATTTCCACGCATTTTTTAGTTTTCAATAAATTATCGGTTAAATTACGTAATTTGATTCAGATAAATATAATAAAGTTGCTCAATAAATGATTTAGATTAATGAGTCAAAGTCTGAGTAAAAAAGGATCCCAATTGGTGTGGAACAGACCGATATTGACCTTGTGATGGAGAAATCCGATATGAAAGCTATATAAAGATTAAGGTCTCTTACAATTGCTCATATCAATCGTACGCATAAGGAATCTCTAACCCGTTAAGAGAGCTTACGTATTAAGAAAACTGTAGAAAGAACTAAACTACGTGTCGGTAAACACTTTCCATAAAAGTATTGGGAGATTCATGATCGTTTAGAGCTCGAAATTGATATCAGAATTAGAGATGGAATTTAAATCAAATATTCCGCATTACCATCATTTTTAATCCTTTTATGTTGATCTTGGGTACATAATAAGGTCTGTACTACGTATTACACAATCAGGTTTAACTTAGTCTTAAATTTGGTTTGAAGCGAGTCATCTCAAATTAGTATCGCTTTAGTTTAACTTTTTAAAATTTTATCATTTTGGAGTTTGACAAACCATCACTTTAATCTCCTATTTTTAAAAACTATCAAATACCATCTTTGTGTTTTAGCTAATAAGTCTTTTGAGTTTTGACTCTCCTATTGTCAAATTATCGTTAAGAATCTTATTTATATACATAAAAATGAACTCGTTTTTTAAAATTATAGGGATTTATTGATAAATTTTAAAAGTTAATGGGTACATTGATAATATGTTAAAATGTAAGAAATTTTAATAAATTTAATCATTAATCGGGTAAAATTATTTAGTTCCCCTAACTTTAAAATGATACCGTTTTTTATGTTCATAAATATGATTTTTAATAATATTTTGACGGTAGAAGAGATAAACGGTATATTAACAAAAATACAGAGGCAATATTTGATAGTTTTTAAAAGTGAATGACTAATATAAATATATAATTGTTTGTCAAAATACGAGAAGTTATACGAAGTTAACCCCTTTTAAAAATTTTTAGATTAAAATTAGTGTTTTGAAACCTGGACTGAACAGGCCTTACTGGTCACCGGTGTAACATCATAATTATGCAATAATTATATTTAATTATATATAATGTTAGTAATATTAAAAAATATACAAAAATATACCAAATAATATAAAAAATATTTTAAAAAAATAAAAAAATTCATTAAACCAGTAGCCGAATGGGTCAAACTGGACCGGTTCTCAATGATTCAATTGAAAATCGGTTTTTAGAAATGAATCGAACCGAATAATCGACCGATCATCGGTTGAATCAGCCAGTTCGATCCGATTTTTAAAAAACTGATCAAAATAATGTCATTTTAAAAATTTTAATTAAAACGACATCGCTGTGAAATGAATTTGTGTTGATTAGTCTGTTTCTCGAAACTCTAACACTATCGAATTTTTGATTAATTCAAGTCTAACGCATTAATTAGATCTGAGGCAAGTTGAAATTATCAACCCTGTTTAGTCCTTGTTGTGATTGTGATTGATGATTAGCTTTGCAACATAATTAAGCACAAGTTAAATATGGACTGATAGAGATTAACAAGGAAAAATACGTAGTTTTACTAGAATAACAAAGACTCGTTCTAAACGTTGGAGTACAAGTAATGTCAAAGCATGTGTGTAATTAATTATATTGTATTAATGTTTAGGAAATTGAATCCAAACCGAGATAAATTTTAATTTAAAAAATGAATCGATTTAATAGCTTTAATAGTGAAAATTTTGAACTAACTAATTTCGTAATTTGATTTTTAATTTTCAAGTTTGATTTAGTTTAATAATTTTATTGAAAAAAATTGATCATTTTATTAATTAGTCGGTCAATTTTTATAAATTAATCAGTTTTATAAACTAAAATAAATAAATTATTTTAAATTTAATAGTCTCATTTTTAATCAAACTTTAATTTTTTTATAAGTAAAGACAAAATTTTAATTATTTTAAAAAAATTTCAATTTAATTTAATCTTTAGACGATTTTATGACAATCAAATAGTGGTCGAACCATTTTAACCTTAAATATTCAAATCACATAAACAATCTTTTTTGTAAAAATATAAAAGATAGACTGCATACATTACGACCCTCCTTAGACTCCCGCAAAACGAGAAGTCTTGTGTATTGAGTACGTTAATTTTTATTTTTATTTTATAAAATGATGTTATTTTAATTTAATTCTTTAAAATAACGCCATTTTGAATGACATGAATTAATTTAATTGTATACTTTAATTTAATTATGTCTTTAATCAAATCCAAACGGACTGACTCGACTTGTTACCAAAACTTTTACATGTTCCAAGATATTTGTAAGTTAGGTAATAAAAAAACAAATAGTTAGTGAATGGTTTGATCGAGACGCAACTTACTATGAGTTACCTAAAGTTGTAGATACCGTAACACCACTAAAATCTAACACCGTGACGTTTGATTCAACACAATATACAAAGACTTTGCAAAATTTCCCTGATGAAGTCACGCAACTTAACCTACAAGTTAACGAAATTAAAGAAAATAAAACGGATGATGAAAAACATCCAGTCGTTAAAGATTGGTGGTTAGCAGTTGGCCTATTCTTACAACTCCATCTAATCTGTTATGTTGTACTTAATCGATAAGGTTTGAATTGTCTTTGTTTGTAATTAATAAGGTTATTTAAAACTCAACTCGACCTAAGTTTTTCGTTAATATGAATGACACGACGAGCTATGTTAGATTAGCATTTTGCCCTGTAATTGTAGGGTCGTTCTTAACGCTTTATAAGCTCTTGACAAAGTAAAAAAAGAATCCATACTTCATTTTATTCGTTATGAGTGTCAAGAGTGAGTTTCCGTAATAAACAAAAAAAGACAAAATAAGGGTAAGTAAAGAGTGGGCTTTAGCCAGATGTCTTTTCTGTCCTTGCACAAGGTCGGACTTGTGTAGTCGTCACATATTATATTTGTGTTGCATATGAATTTTATTATTCAGTAAATTAAAATATTAAAACATACGAAAGATTGTATAATTATTTTAATATTTTAAATATATTAAATAATATTCATACGTATCACAAATGCAAAATTGTGGTAAAAAAAACTAATTTGACGTAGTTCATTATGTCATTCACCTTAAAAAAAACTTAACGTCAGACTATTTTTATTAAAAATTAACTGTCGTCAATTTTTAAAGTTAAAGTCAGTATTATAAAATTGAGTAAATTTTAATTTTTTAATAATTAACCCTAATTAATGTGATTATTTAAATTCTGATCAAAACTATACTGTATTAATAATTAGTTGGATTATTTAAAACTCCATTCGACTTGTACTTTAATTATTGTTATTGGGTCGGGTCAGATCGAGTTACAGTGGACCAACAAAGAGTCCACATTAGCCGGCCTAACTAGGCTTTGGCCTGTCCAGTCCTACCTTGACTAGGATTTACCATAGGCCGGCTTTTATATTTTTGGCGCGAAACTATTAACGATGTCGTTTTCTTATTCTGTTTCCAAGTTAGTTTTAAAAAAATTGAATGGTCCGGTTATCTTCGACGGTTGATGCCTCCGAGCGTCGACGTTGATTGGATAATCCGGCCACGTTTACCTTCTTGATGGGTCTGACTGTGACGGCGGAGGCTAAGGCCGCTATAGAAGAAGAAGAAAGAGCCCACCGAGTTAGAGAAGAGGTTCTTTTTCCTTTTTATTTGTAATTTTTAATACCGAAGTTAAAATTAGTTGACACAAGTTTTGCGTCTGAGAGAGAGTTGGTGTTGCGTTTTGATTTAGGTAGTGACTATAAATGTTCTGGAAGTTTGATTGAAGGTGAGATGAGATCAGGTGGAGATGATGATAGACCATCTGAGGATGATTAGCCCGTAATGTCTCTTTATATTTAATTTGTTTACGCTTAACTTGTTGTGAATGAGTTTTTGAGTGTGAAGTAATGTTCAGGTCATATTTCATTGTACCTTTAGAACAATGGATGGTGTTGTGGTCCAGTTTTGTACATCTGTATATGGAGGTTAGTGTTTAGTGGGAGTACTTAGTTATGGGGTTTCGAAATGACCAAAACGATATAGTCATTGGATCAATGGGAAAAAGAAAGATGCTGCTGGGATTTCTGGAAGGTCTTCCCACAATGTTGAATGATGAAATGGCAATGGTAAAGTGTCCATGATTGTGTTTATTTTGCTTAATTGAGTTTATAATGCATAGGTTGAAGGTGATGAATGATATTAGGATGAATATAGGTACATTACATTAGTTTGGTTTTCAAGATTCCTTTTTGTGGTTTTCCTTCTGGGATAATTGGGAATTCACCAAAATTATGTCTTCTTTTGTTTGCTTTCCCTGCCTTTTTATTCTCAAAGTTGGTTTTTCTTTTGTTCCAGTTCCAGATGAAACCTTAAATGCACTATGGTGAGGATGTTTGCCGTGTTTTGCCCCAAATCAAAGGATGATGAAATTCATTTTCAGGTTGAGATGATAGAATTTTCTTAGGTCAAGGCAAGACCCGTAAATTTTAAACGATCTGACATCATTTTGTTTTTTAGAACAGTTTCCCTTGCTAATGTTTCTCAGCATGTATCTTCTTCAAGTTGTCAGTGATGATTTTGGAGTTACAAAACAGGTATAGGGAATGTATAAGTGTATGTACTACGAGGTTATAATGGAGGAAAAGATTCACTCTTTACTGCCATATTTCTAAAGAATAAACTTTATGATTGATTAATTATGTGCCCTTTATACTCTGTTCATTGATGGCTGTCAGCATCTGTCGCTTTTCATTTCACTTTTTTTTCTTTGTGAATTAGCAGCCTCTGTGATGCAGTTTGAAATTGTCTCTTTCAGAATTGACAATCAGTATAGATCTACTTTATACGAGGAATTACAGGAAGGGGGAGGAGGAATCGCCAAGGGAACATTATGAAACTATAGCTTCATAGATATTTACTCTCCATTATATGTTCATCTTTGTACTGGGATTTGAGACAATATTTGAAGTTCTGTGAAAAACATGCTTTATTTTCAGGATTTTTGCTAAAACAGGTGATGGCAAAAGTAATCCTGTGACATAAACAGGAACTGAATTTCTTTACATTGGGAAAGTCTGAGTTTGGTCATAGATTGCGCACCGTCATTGTGTTCGCAATATCTTCTTTCTAAAGTATTTACCATTATGTATGCAATTTTAAATGTATTAATGAAAATATTATTATGTTTGCAATTTTAAATGTTATTGAAGATTTCCCTTTTTCTTTTATGCCTGAGCTAAAAGGGAAGCTTTTGAATGTTGTTAAAGGTTACACATCTTTTGTTGCTCAAGTCAAATGCATTCACGTTGATGATACTGACTGCCATGCTGTGATCTAACTCTCTTGCTTAGTATTGAAGATGCATAATATGCTAGGAGATGGACGCTTTATTAAACGTCATCGTCGTGATGGAAAAGGTGTCAGGATACATTTATACATATAACTGCTTAGCCTTTCAACAATTATGTGATGCATAATACAATATAGTTTTGTTAATTTGTCTGAAAAATTAGGTGAGTTTCCTATGGATTGCTCCATTCAAGACAATAACTTTGTTTGTCTCTGAAGTTAGCTATGGGATCTATAGGTACAGTACCGGTGTTAGCCTTTTGATTGTACTGCTGCGAGCTCAAATAGGAAATTTAGTGGATTGGTAGTGTGGGAATTTTTGAATATGGCTTGAGTGGGTTTTGTTGGAACTTTATTTTTCTGTTCTATTTGCTAGTCAATTCCTCATCTAGATCCTTATTGAAGGATAGGACTGGTTTGAACTTTTGAGCATAATGGATGAAGCAGCAGAGAACAGGAACATCAAGTGCCCTATATCTATTCAGTTGACTATACCGTGTGGGACAGCGTTATGCTTTATTGCAACCATGCTTGTCTATACTAACTTGGTTAAGCATAAGCTGGCTGAAGGGGCTTAAAGCTTCCCTACCGCAGATTTCTAATTTTTGGGATGTTTCCGGGAAACAGGCTTTTCAAAGATTTTTGTCTTTAATGTTGTTTCCGTGGATGATGCCTCAGGTTTTTGCATTTGCTTCTTCGCTGAACATCTTAGATTGAACTATATTTAGATCTATGTGACTTTCCATTTAAGTGATGTTAAAATTTTTGGTTAGTAAAATTATATTTTCAGTGAGTCCTTAGTTCTTCACTTTTAAAACTTGTCGTGTTGTCCGTAGTGTTTGAGATTAGTTGATGCTAGAACTCTTCAGGTCCTGGAACTCAGCCCTGCACACACACAGCTATGTACCGCTGTGAAATGGCCTACATGACAACTGGAGATTTTGTGAAGCAAGAGCTGATTTTGAAATGTTAATAATTAGAGTCCTAAGTGGCAGACTTTTAAGGTCGTGACATATTTTCTTATCTTGCTTGATGGGAGGCAAAAGGTTAGGCCAGGGCCGAGCCTTCGAAACAAGTCTGGTTTGATCAGGCTTAGGTTTAGACTCGGGTTCTTTTGCCCCCTCTTGTTTCTGACTGTTAATAGATGGGGAAAGTTGACAAGTCATATGAAGCTGAAGCAAAAACGGGTCTTCTGAAACTTGGGCAGAGGAAACTGGTGGGCTAAGCATTACAAAAGTTCGTTTCTTATATGCAATCTCTGTTTCCTCTTTGTCTTTACTTGGGTTTTCGTTTGCAGGAAGTTGAAAAGAGGACAAGACAACAATTCCAAGGACTATTTGGCAATATCAGAGAGTGGGAACCACAGATCACAGGTGGAAGTCACAAGAAAGGTAATCAGAAGAGTGGTGGTGAAGAAGCTGCCTTTCTCCCATATGCACCATTTTGTGACGAAGTTTTTAAGATTGTGTTTATGTTTAGGATTGACAACTTCCTAGTTGATGTCCAGCATTCAGCCATTATCGTTTTGTAACACAGATCACAATGGCACTGCCAGGTCCGACCTTCAAATTTACGGTCCAAAATGTTGTCGTTTTAATTTTGAGTTATTAATTTATTAAATAACTTATTTTTAAAATTTACAAAATATTACATATATTTAAGAATTTATATAATAACAATATAAATAATTTTGAGTTATAAAAATTTACTTTTTGTAAATATATTTTACATATACTTATTAAATAAACTACCATTAAAACAAAGTAATAGTTTTCTCTTATGTCATTAAATTTATTCAAAAATAGTTGTATCATAACTTTTACTAAGTTCACTCTTTTTTTATTTAGTATAATAATCTATTAATGAGGTGAAATTACGTTTTAAAAATCAAATCAGAAATTTAAAAAGTAACATAAAAGTTTAAGTTTTAAAAAATTCAATTAATATTAGTTTTTATAAAAATTAACTGAATAAAATTAAAAATTTTAAAAAATAATTGAATAAGACTAATTTTTATAAAAATTTTAAAGTATAATTAAAAAAGAGATTATTTGACAAAAATTAATTAGTTTATTGTAATTTATAAAAATTAAATACTTAATTAATAAATTAATTAACTTTAACAATAAAAATTATTAAATAAAATCAAACTGAAAAAAAAAAGAATCGGTAAGTTTAAAGTTTTTATTGTTAAATCCAACCAATTTAGCTTTTTTAAAAGATTAAGTAAAACAATTTAAAGATTGAAATTAAGAAAATAAATAGTGGAAATCATGCATTATTTCCATTTAATAATTAGTACAATTTCTCAAATATTTTAACAGAAAGAAACATAAAATTGTAGATCGGTCAGTTACCGTTCTACCAGATTCTGGAGACATGACCGTTCCGGTCGCTTTGGTCCACGATGGCGAGAGCGCGAGCCTTAACGAAAAAACAGCCGACGGCGTGACCAACCACAGCGGCTATGAAAATCCCGACGTTAAAGGACATAACAGCGAGCATGACCAAGTAAGCAAGACCCATACGAACGGCATGAACGCTGGCTTGAGTCAACGCACCAACCACGGGACTGGTTCCTGTTTTATAGCTTGGAGGCACCGACAACGCCTCCACGAAAATGGCCAGAAAAAGCACGACGAACAGAGCCAACACGTACATTCCGAGACTGTCTTTTGGCCATCCAGAGAACAGTATTATGGCTTTCCTGCCCCAGTAAAAGCTCATGTGCATCATCGGCATGTCGTCTGAACCCATGTTCATATTCATCTCGCCGTCCGACATTGCTGTTCCTGGTTTCCTTTGAAAGCCCCAGTGATCGATAGAGACAACGAAAGGAGGCTTCAAGAATGGGGTTTGAGAGTGGGAGATGAAACTTTTATCGGGTATTGAGTTAAATATTAATCGGAGACAAACCCAAGGAGAAAGCTGCGAGCTTTGATTGATAGTTTCGAGGAGTAGGACAAAGCTTCAGCAAGTGACAAATTTAAGACAAGGTTGGCTTTTAATTTGGTGAATTCTCGATGTTTTGTTTTGTCAGGATTCAATAATGTTTTCCCAGGTGGGACTGACTTCATTTTTGTTGTTCTCAGTAACCATCAATGGACTCCATTGACGCACGGACTTGTTTGATGATAGACATTATTGTTGTTGTGAACCTTCAAATGAAATTTATTGCAAGTTGGTTATATGCTATGACTTGTCTGGTTCACAAGCGTTACAGATAAACTGATAATCTACTCCTAAGAAGTTAGAAAACGACCACTTGGGCCCTGTCAACCGCACGTATTTAGGATTACAAGTCTTGGCAAAAATATCACGTGTCCAATCCGAAGCATTTAACCGATAAAGTCTCTCAAATTGGGTTAGGATACTTAGGTCCGTTTGGTTGAGCTTTTGTCAGTAGAGCTTTTATCAGTAGAGCTTTTATCAGTAGAGCTTTTCTGAAAAGGACTTTTTTTAAAAGCCAGTTGACTGTTTGGCTGTCAATTAAAAAAACAGCTTTTTAAAAAGAGCTTCATACAGTAGAC
>JAOTAX010000004.1:31725395-31737647 GCA_025629825.1 Erythroxylum guanchezii
AACGTAAAATCTGGATGGTTTTTTTAAATTGGGTTTTGATCATGGCATAAAAGAGGATAAACTTGTCAACAACTTCGAATTTATGTTTCAAAAAATACACCCATGTCATACGAGTGCAATCGTTAACAAATATCAAGAAATATCTAAAACCTTGACCCCCCAAAACAAGTGTTAGGCCCCAAACATCAGAATGAATTAATGAAAAAACTGAATCAGTACGGGTATTACCGGGTTTAAAAGTTTGTCTATGGCTTTTCGCCAAGACACACGTTTCACAATTCAACACATTATTAGACCGGAATAACTTAGGAAATAAAAGCTTTAAATAACCCACGGATGGATGTCCCAGTTGACGGTGACAGAGCCAAGCTTCCCGATCTGCAGTTCCGTGAGCCAGCATCGCAGTACCGTTTTGGGCTATCTTATCCACATAGTACAATTCATGGCGCTCAGTGTCACGTTCAATAATCTCCCCCGTCCTGATATCCTGTAAAAGATAGAAATTAGGGTTCATTAGTACCGTACAATTTAATTCCTTAGTCACATGACTAATGGATAACAGCTTATGTGATAACGAAGGGACATAAAGACAATTTGAAATTTTCAAAGTGGGTGATATTTCAATGGACCCCGCCCCTGCTACCGATGCAATTCCTCCATTAACTGTTCTAACATGTGTCTTAGTTGGCTTCGAGGGAACAACTATATCTGAGACATCAAAGGTCATAGAGTCGGTGGCCCCACAGTCAAAAATCCAACAATTATTCTTATCCTCTTGATTTTGGACAACATTTGCAATTGCCACATTTTCTGGGGATTGACCGGAATTCTCAGACAATGCAGTACTCAAATTTAACAAATCCAAAACATTTGGACAAAAAAATCTAGGGTTAAAGATAGAAGGGTTTGGGAATAAATTCCCAAACTCTTTACCTATATATCCTCCATTTTTTTCCCCTTCCGCAACCCTAGCAACCGCCACCATTCCATATCCGCCTGCTTCTCCACTGCTCCCATGGTTGCCGCCGCTGTTACTGGTGGTTTCGTTGCTGCCCACAGCAGCTGCGGCCTTGCTGGTGGCTCCGATGACTACTGTTGCTTTGTTCCTGTGATTTTCTGTCCACCACTCCGGATATCCCACGATCTGAAAGCACTGCTCCTTGGTATGTTTACTCATACAGCAGTGAGAACATCGAAGCTTCGATTTGTCCCACCGGGATGATGCTCCCCCTGATCTAGGGTCTGACCGGCGCTGTCCATGGGAAACAAGCCCTGTCGCCTCTGTTGTTTGACCGAAATCGGTCTTCCCTGTGACAACTAAGCCACCCCCGATTCCCTGCAATGTCGGTTCTCCGGTAGATGCCCCCAGAATATTTAGTCTTGGCGTCTCCTTTTTTACTGCAGCATACGCTGCCTCTACTGAGGGAAGTGGCTCAGTTCTAAGAATTTCTCTTTTGATTTGGTCATACTTGTGGTCAATAGCATTTAGAAACTGGAACAGCTTTTGTTCTTGCCTGATCGTGTTGTACGTTGCTATGTCCACTGTCGATTTCATCGGATTTGGCTCCCTCCGATCTATCTCGCCCCATACTCCCTGCAGTACTAGCCAAAAATCCTCCAATCTGGCCATTCCTTGTTTCATGCCATTAACCTTGGCGTGAAGGTCGAATACTTGCAATTTATCCCGGCCACTGCTATATGTGACCACCAGTGCGTTCCACAAATCTTTTGCAGTAAGGTATTCTATAAGATTATTTGCTATTTGTGGCTCAATGTTTTGAATGAGCCACGAGAATACCACAAGGTCATTTTGTTCCCACTTATCGTACTCTGGATCTCCGATTTGGGGTGGCTCTGGAACCCCTATGATATCACTCAATAAAGTCTTGGATTTGCCTCCTATGGCCACTTTCATCATGCGTGACCATAAGGCGTAGTTCTAGTTGTTCAGTTTTATGTTGAGGGATAGATTATCTGGTATTGTCTGTTTCTGGCTTTTGGTGTCAAGGCCGTTTTTCAGGAGGTTGGCTATTCTGATGGTCAGGTCATCATTTGTGATGCCTAATGTGGTTTCATTGTCGGACATGATTTCTGGTTGGCTTTTTTGGCTGGTTTTCTGAGGTAAGTCTGGTAGATGATGATGCAGAATGACTGATTGGCCTAGAACCGGTCACACTGCTCTGATACCATCACAACACTTTGATATCTAAATTAGACGTAATTGGAAAAATGAATCTTATTGATCGTATTACAGTGCTATGCTATTATACTGTGTTACATTTTTATTCATGAAAAATCATTTACACTGATTGCTACAATTTTTTCTGTACAGGTGCTAACTTGATCTGTTGCTATTGACCGAGAGATGATTAAGGGATATGATAATCTCTCCGATGCCTTACCATATTCTGACAAAAACAATAGATAGAAGCAGTAACTAATGTACAGATAGATTGGAAAGAGACGCCAGAAGCGCATGTGTTTAAAGCTGATCTTCCAGGGCTAAAGAAAGAGGAAGTGAGATTAGAGATTGAAGAAGGACGTGTTCTTCAGATAAGTGGGGAAAGAAGCGTGGAGAAGGAGGACAAGAACGACAAGTGGCACCGCGTGGAGAAAGGTCGGGGCAAGTTCCTGCGACGGTTCTGGTTGCCGGAGTTGCCGGAGAATGCTAAGGTTGAAGAAGTGAAAGCGTCAATGGAAAATGGGGTCTTGACCATCACCATTCCCAAGGCTGAGGAGAAGAAACCTGAGGTCAAGTCGATTGAGATCGGTGGCTGAATATCGAAATTTCTACTGTTATCAACCCTTGTCTGTTCTGCTTCTGTAAGCATTGCTTATGTACTTTGTGGAGAGTCAGTACCCTTAACAAATCAATGAAAAGATGAGTTATACACAATTTACAATTATACAGAAAAATCTCAAAATAATGGATTAATATGTATATTTTATAAAGAAAAAAAACACAATAATTTTAATTATTCAAAATTATTTTATTAAAAATAAGTACATGTAAATTTACTTGGAAAAAAAATAACATATAAATTAATTTAGGGATAACTAATCTTAAAATGTTTTAATTTTTTGAAATTTTTTAATCTTAAAATATTTTGATTTTTTGAAATTTTATTTTATTATTATTGTGTTTATATTTACACTATTATTGTATTGTTCAAAATTTAAAGTTCTATTTATTTTTAAATTGGATAAGAATTATTTATTATAAATATTATAATCTATCTAAAATTTTATCAAAATTCCCTTATAATTATAACCAATGATCAATTTTTTCACTATCATACCAAAAATTAAATCGATAAAATAAGAAGTTTAAGGTTTAATCGATATTAAAATATGTGAAAGATTGAATAAAAATGAATAATGATTAAAAATGTCATTGCTTATCGAAAATTTTAAAGTTTAATTTAAAAAGAGTATGTTAAATAAAAATTTATTTATTTATTTATTTTGACTTATAAAACTGATTAATTTATGAACATTGACTGATTGATTAACAAACTGAAAGGTTTTTAAAAACAAAAATTACTAAACTAAACCAAATCAAAAGATTGAAAACCGAATCAAAAGATTAGTCGGTTTGAAATTTTTAATGTTAAACCGGTTAAATTGATTCTGTTTTGAAAACATTTGCAATGATTAAAAATCCGAATCAGTTGGGTGGTATGATTTATCTTGATAATTTTTATTATTAAAAATCGATTAACTTATTAATGAATTGGTTGATTTTCGTAAATTTATTAGTTTTTACAAGTCAGAATGAATTAGTAGTTCTTTTCATTTAACATACTCTTTATTTAATTAAATTTCAATCTCTTCGATAAATCCCCTTCATCAATCTTATTTTAAAAAATTTTATTTTGTTCAATTTTATTTTATATTAATTTTATGATAATTTAACAATAATTACATCTATAGATTTTAAAATTTTTATTTTATCGATTTAATTTCAAGTTCGATTTTTAAAATAATAATTAATTGGAAGTGAAAGTAGAATAATCCATCAAGAATCAAGAGAAGATATGACCTATTACCAAAGTAGGCTAAATGTTCAATCTTTAATGTATTTCAGTTTTATAATGATATAATACTAATTAAAATTTTAAATATTAAATTTTTTATTTCATCGAATTAATTTTTAATTCAATTTTTAGAATATTAATGATAACAATAAGCTAAGTTAGGCTCAAAATCAAAGTAGAATTTAGCCCCAGCCCAACAAAGAACAATCTTTCGGAAATCAAGAAAAGATGTGAACTATTACCAAAGTGGATAGAAATAGCAAATGGGCCCAGGCTTAGGCCTAACTTGAAGTCAACGAACTAAGTCTAAGTTAATCAATATTAAGTGCTTAAGCTTGGCCCGAAATGAGGTTTCATCCTTATGATTAAAAAAATATTATTTTGTAAAAGATGATAATATTTTTTAATTTTTAATTAAAAAATTTTAAGACGAGCTAATTTGAACTCGGACTTAGTCAAACAATCTTTTGCCTGGTCAAATTCGGGCTCAAAGCTGCTGCCTCAGGCCTGTCCTAGCATATTGTGATCTTTAAAAGCGGGTAAATGTTCATTACCAAATATGAAAATTACATAAATTTCAGTCACTAAATCACTAAACGCTACAGATGATTGAAAGGACATGTTTAAATGTGTTTTTAATCATTCAAAGCAACTTTGAGAACTGTTCACAGATCTTGTTTTTTATATAATAAAGTAGGAGACCGTACTCACGAGGATTGTGGTGGAGTGGCACAGGCTCCTATATCCTTAACCAAGATCTCGAGTTCGAGTTTTGAGAATAGAGTTGCTTTAAAACTCGTGAGGGAGAGCTTTGCCACCTCACAAAGGTCCTACTCAGCTCGAATCCGGACTAATCGATTGTTCATGTGACACTAAATACCGGATGACTTGACCAAAAAAAAGTAGGAGACCACCGACAGAGTCACTATCTTTCGCCACAAAAGGCCGCATAGGTAGCTTAATTAGTCCTTATAAAAGTTGTTGAGTGTAAAGGTCTCAAGTTCGAATCCTCTTGTATCCACGGAATACTAAGTTGCCTTTTTAGGAGTTGGATGAGATTAAACTATAATTTACTCCTATCATTTTGGTTGGCCGAAATGTGGGCCACTTGAGGTGGGCGATTCCACTTTTTAAATGCAAGAGATGTCTGTTTAAAAAGATTGGGTCATGTTTCCCTACTTTTATCCTTTTATTTATAATTTTTTGTACAGAGTAAAATATATTTAAATTTAAAATTTTACATAATTTTACATAGACAGACAGACTATTGCACTGCGACACACAACCGCGCGCGCGCGCACATAGGCACACACACTCTCTGTCTCAGTCGCTTTGGCTTGCGAATCGGATCTTCCTCGTGATCAGGCATCTCTGGTGATTTTTTTTTATCGGTACCTTGTTCTCCGTGCTCTCTCTTACTATGTGTTTTTGATGTTTTAGTGCTTGGCTTTTTGGTGGTTATGGCGTTTGGTTGCCGAGAAAGTGGAGGAAAATGTTGGAATGGGGGAAGTTTCTGGTTTTGATACTGTTTGAGCTTTGGAGAAACAGGTGATAACGGCTGTGTCATTACATGTTAAGCGAGAAATACGGTGTTTTAAACATCCAAAATTTGAAGGTCCTTTATTTTTGTATGATTTATGTGTTTGTTTTCTTTCTTCTAGATCTAGCAGTTTCTTGATTCGATTATGATTCTGTTCATCACAAGAAGAACTATGATAATCTGATTTGGGAATCAATAAACGTGCTTGCTTGAAATTGACTTCTAGTGCATGAATTAATGAATTTGCAGGTGACAATGCTGCTGCTACAAGGCATTATCAGTACTTTCTAAGCAAATGGGGTCCAGTTCAGATCAGAATGGCTTAAGAGGGCAAGACTCTTTAAAGACGAGGAAGGAGACAGTTGTTCCAGGCCATGTAAGGCAGGCATTAAAGCATCAGGAAAAGTTCAGAGGGAAAAACTGCATCATCCAATCATCTGTGGGTCGATCTCATGAACTCAAGCAACATGTGAATGGTGGGACTCGGGTTCAACAAAATGTTTCAGGGAATTGCTGGCCACAGTCTGTCAAGGAAAATGTGAATAAAGATGATAAGCTTGTCAAGTGTATGACAGATTTGTCTGGTTATCGTTTGGAGAAACGTGAAAACTTGCAAGATAAGGCTTTGAACATTGGGGTTTTGGACTGGGCAACTTTAGAGAAGTGGAAGTACAAAACAAGGAGTCCCCAAGTTGATGATGCCAGTAATGTCGCTTTAGATGGCACTAAAGTGGCAAGCAAATGGACTGTGGGATCATCTACCTGTCCTAATGCAGTTCAGAATGGGACGAATCCTTACAAAATCAATCAACTTCCTCGTTGTTCTCGTGATAAACTTACCAGTAGTGATGGTGTTGCTGGTATTTCTGGAGACAGTAATCTCTCTGTCCAGAATGCTTTAAGCTTTCAACATTTTGAAACTACTCCAGAGAATCACATTGGTAGACATAAGAGGGATAAATGGACACACAAGCTTTTTGACAACAATAATGAAGAAGAGAGTTCAGGAAATCAGAAGATTACTTCAAGTACGGGAAATTTATCGCCAAACTCGAGATACGATGCTATCTTAAACACGTCCATGGTGGATGCACATGCTTCTGATGGCGAAGCAAAGAAGAGACTTCAGGATGTGCAAGAATCTGATATAAGGAGAAAATCCTTGGACAAGAATATCACTTTAAGCCAGAGAGTTCCCAAATCAAAGTTGGGAAGTTGTGAGCTTCCATTTGGTCCAAGAGAAAAGAAGATTATATGCAATGGTGACACAGAGAAGAGGGTAAAAGAATTGCAGAAAATGGCTACTGATCTGTCAAGTCAGCGTCAATCTGATGAGACAGACATGGAACCACACTCCTTACTACCGACTTTGAACAGAACTCAAGAGGAAGAATTGTTGTCTGATGCATCTAACGCGAGACAAACAAGGAAAAACGCACCATTCAATAAGATGCCAATTATTCCATTAACCGGTGAGTTTTCTGAAAAGAATAGCATGGAGGCCACAGATGAAAACTTGGTTGAAACTTCAAAAATATTTCAGGAACGACCTGAACAGGTAACTAAAAGAGGCAGACATCCGTCACCAAATCGCAGGTTTAGTTTCAGCTTAGGTCACATGACAAGAAGCTTCAGCTTAAAGGATAATCCATCTGTCCCTCAGTTGACGTCCTCATATGCATCGATTAAATCCGGTCCGATTTCCAATGGTTCTAGTAGTCTGAGTGCTGCAAACAAAGAGAAGAATGGTCACCAGAGAGGTAGATCAAGCACTCTAAGAAGACTTCTTGATCCATTATTGAAGCCCATTGGCTTACTTCCGGTTCCTTCAGCTGAAACTGATCAATCGCCAAAAGGAAGTTTGAATCCCTTCAGCTTGAAGCCACCACTTTCCAGAGAATTACTTCAAAATGGAAAGGATATCACATCAAGCATACGAGGTTTCTTGCATTTCAGCAGAAGGAATGGACTTCCTTTCTTCAGGTTTGTGGTCAACAAAAAAGGTAGCATCTTCGCAGCTCCCACGAAGAATTCTGCTTCAATGGGGAGAAATGCTTCAAGCTGCAGCTACTCATTTTACACCATTGATGAAATTCCAAAAAAGAGCAGCAGCTGGATAAGTCATGGCACTAAAGAGAAAAGATGTGATTTTCTCTATAATGTCGCTGCACAGATGAACGTGAATTGCTCTTCTTTCTCCAGTTGTAGAGGACAAAACTCAACTAACCAGTATGTGGAAAAGGAATTTGTTTTATGTGGTGCTGAGCTAAGGAAAATTGATCAAGCATCTCCAGGGTTCTCTTCAACAAGAGAGCTCGCAGCTGCTGTTGTCAGGGTCTGCGGTGAGAGTTCAAGACTTGCCATTCAGCAAAGTTGTTGTGAAGATATGACAGCAAAGGGCTTCTCTCCATGCACGCCAGTGAAAGAATGCTCTTGCAACTTGAGAATTAATACTACAGTCATACTTCCCGGCGGTATACATGGTTTGCCAAGCAAAGGCGTTCCTTCACCATTAATTCAGCGTTGGAAATCAGGTGGATCGTGCGATTGTGGAGGTTGGGATGTTGGTTGTAAACTACACGTTCTCTGTAGTGAAAACAGACACTATCACATTCCAAAGGAATCCGAAGGTTTCTTGATGTCGGACCATTTTGAACTTTTCTTTCAGGTGCTTCTTTCTGTTCCATTCAAGAATTTTCTTAACATCCTATTTGGCAATGTCATCTTAATTTCTCTCGTCACAGGGAGGAGCTCAACAAGACAAGCCAATCTTTAGCTTGACTCCTATTCACAACGGGGTGCACTTGGTCGAATTCGATTCTTCAATCTCTTCACTACAGGCATTCTTCATCTGTGTTACAATTATAAGCTGCCAGAAACCATGCGATCTTGCAGAAGAATATACTCTGTCCGAAGATGAAGGCGTGTGTGAACCCAAAAGAGAGAGTGAAGGGCCCAAAAATACAAACTTTCTCGTTCCTAACAAAGCACCGGTAAGTTACTCTCCAAGTCCTCCGTTATCCCCTGTTGGAAGGGTCTAGGTTGATGTGAGGATAAATGTTTCCTGTTTGTTCATGATTGCACGACTGTTCTAAGAGGCAGAGGAAGTTGGTATGGAAATTGGCATAGCCATTGGGGTTTTTCTGGTAACTCTAGTTGCCCTAACCACATCACGTTTACTTTAGTCTCGGGTTAATTTCTTCAGTTGTACAGAATTAAGATTTGAGACTGAAAGATCTTATTATGTAGGATGGTCCATTAATGCAAAAAAAAGGCAAAAGTGCCATTTTTGATGCCCCAAGCTTGAATACTTTTGCATTAAACAAAATGTTACCACTGATTTGGAACCAGGATAATGTTCCATTCATATCACTCCAGAAATTTCCAATTCAATATCTAGTGGAAAATCCTAGTTCGATCGACCAAACAACCTCCCGACTTTCCGGTATTGTGTGAAAGCCAGGTGCTTGTAGGCTTTTGTGTTTAGGGACAATGTTTAACCGGAAAGCCTACGAGCACCTGGCTTGCACGCAACGTACATTGACCTGCACACATAGTAGAACCGAACATTATTTTTGCATAGTTCTCAAAGGCTATTCCTGATTTTTGCAACTTTAGCTTAGTTCTCCTCTTCAATGGCATTCATTAGGCGGATCGACTCATCAAGTTTCCTAGCATTCATACAAAGAAAGGCACTTGCCATTTGTTAATTATCAGGGACATCCTGAAAACGTCTGGATTTAAATATAACTTTTAAAATGGGCAATAATTAGGATTGGTGCGCTGGCAAGGTTATTAGATACACCAGAAAAGTCCTGCCAGAATCACACGTGCAAGTTTCTATGCATGTGGGAAGCAAAGTTATTAGATACCTCCGGAAAGTCTGGCAAGAACCATACCGGGAAATTTCCCAGCATGTGGAACTGATTGAGATGCTCGGAAGAAAAAACAAAAGACAAAGCAGGAAAAAAATAAGGTCTGTCTTGCATCTCACGTCACGCGGAAAGAAAGGATGCTGCCAAAGAATCAGTCGAAACGCGTCTTTCTTCACTCCTGCGCTAAGCCACCCCCGTTCACAAATCTTGTACGCAAGTTGGCACAGTGCTTTCGCTTTAAATCAATCTCGCTCATCTGGTCTGCCCGGTAAAATCGGCTCTCCTGTCTGCTAATCCAATTATGATATGATCTAGACAGACACTTTTTATATTTTATTAAAAAATGATAAAATACACTTGATAAATATCATACATAGATCAATCGCATATTGTTGAACAGTTTGTGATTTCAGATGTTAAACCATGTTGTTATGAGAAATTTCTTTCAAGATAACGTTATTTCATTCTTAAATTTTATTGAAATTAAGATTAAATTGACGTCATTTTAGATTGTTTGAATTTAGACCTGAACAGTTTCGACCAAATTTTGAGCCGACAAATTTATAATATTTTGTTGTTAAACTTTAAAGCAATTAAGATTAAAATGACCTCATTTTAGAAGGTTTGAATGAAGTGAAATTTATGTTATTTCATTCTTAAATTTTATCGAAATCAAGATTAAAATGATGCCATTTTAGATGATTTGAACGAATCAAAACTTAACCTAAACTCAAACCACACTACTCAAGTGATTTTAGGTTCTGAAACCTAAACTCGAATCACACCACTCAAGTCGGATCAAATTTTGAGCCGGAAAAACCATTACCACCTTTGCTAATTCTGGTCTGCATGGTTTTCAAGCTCGGACTGGACTAGCCGGTTCGACTGGTCCGACCGGTGACCGGTCGGTGGTCCGGTCCGGTTTATCCTTTAAAATCGGTTACAAATTAAACCAGTCTGAACCGGTCAAAACAGGTCAATTGATCGGTCAGACCGGTCCGACAATTATTTTTATTTTTATTTTTTTGAATTTTTTTAATATTATATATAATTAAATATAATTATTGTATAATTATTACGTCACACCGGTTCGACCGGTGGTTGAACCGATCAAACCGATCAAACCGGTGATCAGTAAAACTACTGATTCAATGACCGGTCCAAATTTCAAAACATTACTGATCTAGGTTTAGAGATGGGGTTTTGAGTAAACTTTCCAATTTTCCTCGTACCTAGAATTTCATAGCGGAATGGATTGGGTCTTGATTGGGCTTTTGGCTTTCATTTGAAGTGGCGTGTGGGCAGGCGTACGAAAGCGAGCGCCGTTTTATATTGTCCTTCTGGAAGAAAACGACTTCCAAAAGTCTCTTAGCCTTGACTATGGATTTTCTGAGATTTCTTTGGATAGATAAAGTTGGATATTTTAATTTTTTAATTGTAATTTATCACTTCTGATATGTGAGAGAGACCCATTGTAATCAATCTAAAAACTCCCTACTTTACGCTCATCGATTTGTTATATTTAAGATTTGGTTTATAGCTTTAGTGATATCATAGCCATCAAGTTCGTCATAGGTTTATCCAACGTCGTGAGTTTGATTTCTCGAACGTTAACAAAAGTCGGCCATTTGCAAAGTGGCCCAAGTGTAGGGAGTCCCATTTGCTAACGCAATGATAAAGCGGACATACATTTAAGATTTAGTTTCACCTCTTTTTTTAAGGTTTTACTGGAAAGTTCAGTGATAATAATTTATTTTTATAAAATGTTAACAACAACCGACATCAATTCAAGGATCATTTGATTCCGCTTTTGTTTTTCTGTTGTTATTTTTAGTTTTTAATTTTTGTTTTTTTTCTTAAAAAAACGAAAACTTGTTTGGTTAAAATTTGCAATATAAAAACTGAAAACAAAAACTTGTTTGGTTGAGATTTCTAATAAAAAACTGAAAACAAAAATATGTTTGGTTTTTTTTATTATTATTATTAATTTTTAATAAGTTATTATTATGATTATTAAATTTTTTAATTATTACGATGATGATGATGATGATTATTATTATTATGAAGTTATTCTTATTATTATTAATTGGTTATTATTAGTATTAGTATTAGTATTAGTATTAGTATTAGTATTATTATTATTATTATTATTAATTTTATTTATTATTTATTATTTATTATTTTTATTAAGTATTGTTATAAATTTTCTTCTTAATATTTTTAATATTATTAATTTTATTATACCAAATTAATTATCTTATTATTATTTTTATTAATTATTTTTATTATTAATTATTAATTATTATTATAAATTTTATACTTTTATTATTATTATTGTTATTAATCGAGATAGAAAATAAAGATAAGTTGTTTTTCTGTCGAAGAAAACATGTTGTCAAAATTCAGAGAAACGATATTTTTTAGTTTCTGTAAAATTGTTGTGGTTTTTTTATTTTCAGAAACAAAAAATCACAACAGAGTAAACTAAACACGTTTTACTCACCTGTTTTCCTTTTTACAAAAACGACAACAAAAAACAGAAACAAACAGCCTCTCAATATAACTCAGCCTCTCAATATAACTCTTACTAATATGCGAATACAAGAGATTTAATAATATACAACTTTACATATATAAACAGATAAGGAGTTATTCAAAACTATATAAAGAGGCACAAGACACCCCTTTCCTGATAGTCTTTTTATTAAATATTTATTGGATTTTTATTGTTGTTGTAGTATACTAAATATAATCGTTAGTTATTTTTAAATGTAAATTCATTAAATTTTAAGGTTAAATG
>JAOTAX010000004.1:31737747-31753911 GCA_025629825.1 Erythroxylum guanchezii
TTATTGTTGTTGTAGTATACTAAATATAATCGTTAGTTATTTTTAAATGTAAATTCATTAAATTTTAAGGTTAAATGTAATAATTTTTTATATTTTAATTTTATATTTTAATTATTAGTTATCGCATATAATATTGTTTAATTATCATATAACTCTATGTATTATATTGTACTAGTTATTCATTTATTTTTAATTCATTATAAAATTTAAATTTAATATCATGTGATTTTAAATTTATAAATAAATGGATAGCTATAAAATATGATAAAATGAATTATATAATAATTAAACGATATTATAAGAATATAAATGATATTTTGGAAAATATAAATATTAAAATAAAAAAACAAACAAAACAACCATCTTAAAATCCAAAATCAAAAGATTAAAATTTCTTAACACTTAAAATTTTTAAAGAATTTAGAGACTTTACTAATGTCATTTAGTGATAAGTTTATGGATGAAAGAAAAATAAATTTCTATAAATACTAGTAGCAAATTTGGTCCGATTCAATTTAAAATCAATAAATTTAGTTTAAATTAGTCGAACATAGATTAAATTAATTTGAATAATATCAACAGTTAAAAAACTGATCAGTTTAGTAAGTTTAATTATAAAAATCTAAAGTCATCCAATTGTTTTGTTTGGTCTTCAATTTTTCAATTCTATTTATTTTAATAACTATTTTTAATATCAACATATCAATTAATCAGTTAATTTTTGTAAATTGATAAGTTTTAATAAATAAAAATAAATCAATTATTTTTCATCTAACAATTTTTTTAATTAAACTTCAAATTTTTCATTGAGTAAAAACATTCTTTTTTAATCAAATTTCAAATTCTCTAATTTTATTCAATTTTTAACCGGTTAAATCTTTTAAATCTGAAATATTCTGTCTTACCGTTTAAATTTTTTGTCTGGTTTTAAAAACATTAAATAATATAAAACAATACCATTTTAGGATAGAAATTTAAGTAACTTAAATTAAATTTTGAGTTGAATTTTTATATTTGAATTTAATAATTTAAACTTAATTTATTAAATTTGAATTAGCTTATATTAAAATTTTAATTAATAAGCTATTAAAAAGCTTTTAACTTAAAAGTAACTATTGACCTTTTTGACCATTGGCCCGTTAAAAGTGATTTCAATCGTGCAGTACTCAACTATTGAACCGGTCCTCTGTCTCCAACAGCACTGTGCCCTCCTCCTCCTCCCCCACAAAATCCGGTTGGTGAATAATGTAAAATCAACTGTCATTCAACTGCCTTTAACTTCCACACTCATAAGGTTAATTAATTATATATATATATGTATAGTTTTCCATATTACGGTCCGTCTTGGTAGGAATGTCAATTTTGACTAGCCTAACTTTATTTTGGCTCTGATTAATTGGGCTACAAGCTGACCGGTAGCTTGATCGAAACGTAAAAAATGATGTTATTTTTTAATTTATTTTAAAAAATATATAGGATTAGTCTGGGCTGGCCCGATCTATAGAGTCACGGGCCACACAACCAGCTAGGTCCGACTCAGCCCGTTGACATCTCTACCGTTTAGTTTTATTTCAGTTTTTCTACCGTAATTTTTAGTTTTTAGTTCCTATTTTTCTATTAAAAAATCATAAACTTAGGTTACGTTTGTAACATAAAAACTGAAACAAAAACTTTAGTTGTTGAAAGAAATTAAAATAAAAACATAATTTTTAATTTTTTATGGTTTAAAAGTTTTTAAAATCTTATTATCTTGGACCTTGAACTTTAATTAGATGCAATTTTATGATTTTATTTTAAATCATTAATCTATGTTGATTTATCTAAACATATAATTAGTGTGTAAATTATATAATTTAAGTGTATAATTAAAGATGAGAATGAACATTGTTCTTAATGTTAAAAACTTCACAACTTAATTAAAGTCTAAATACATGAAGGATAATATATTTAAAAGTTTCTAAATAATTTTTTTAAAGTTTTAAATTTTGTTACTAATATTTCAAAATTAGTACAACAACACTCGTTAGAAATTCCACTGAGATGCGAAGTGTAATAATACACAATTTTACTTCTAACTAACAAAGATACTTTTTTTTTTATAAATTTCAAAATTAGTACAAATAAGACAAAAACATTGTTTTTATTGATGTAACTAATAAATAGACATTTACATGATATTTGGTAGGCATGTTAGCAAAAACAATTTTTTGAACTTAATTATATAAATTTTAAAAGATTAGTTGCTAAATTAAAAATTTAAAATATTTGACACTAAATTAGGAAATATTAAAAAGTTAAATATTTTGGTTCAACCAATTATATATTTAATATAGACTTATTTATTAACCACCTTTTAGATATGAATGTCTTATCTAAATATTTTATAATAATAATTATTTGTTAATTTAAAGACCCTTTTAAAACTTTTGAAATTAAAATTGTCCTATTATTCATTACGAAAATTAAAATTAAAATTTTAATATATTTTTATTTTACCATTTAAACTTTATATTAAATTTTATTAAACGTTGATTGGACAAATTTTCTACTTACAAAAAGTTTTTAAAATTATGGAGAAAATAAAAAATACCGTCCATTTTTATGCTTTCCTTCGAGATTATTAAAACTTAGGAAAATGCTCTCTCGTTTTGGAAAGAACGTTTGAGGGATTCGTTAGACAACGTTAAGTGTCGTTTTAGTTGTCTTATATGTATATATGTATCTTTCACTTTATTAGCAATGTCACATGGAGGGTCGCATAGCAATTTGTAAAAGAACAGTAGGCGAAAGCTTCGATCTTTCATCATCTTTTAAGTTTTAAATATAAAAGGTCCACTCTTTTCTTCTCTGTCTCTCTCGACTTTGTTCTCCGTGTCAAACTCGCGTTTCTTAGGACAAACCATTCAGCTGGGAAACACAGAATCAGAGGGGTTTTTAAAGGTTGTTTTTTTGATTAGTTATTCTGTGAGAATTCCTAAAAACGCGTTGTTGTTTTTATAATCACAGACCCTTTTTGTTCCTTTTGATCTTGGTCCATGTACGAGCTTTCTAAGCAGATCAAACCCGTCTGGATTGAAAAGTTTGCTTTTTTGGTTTAATTTGGTTGGTGGGTTCTTTCTGGTTTTGGGATTAAGAGGGTAATTGGGGGAGCTAAGAGGTGGATTATGTTTTAGTATTGAGGGAATAGCGATGTTGACATTAAAATTTGGGTTTGAAGTACTATGGAAGTAGTGGTTAGTCGCAAACAACAACAACAAGATGACGCTTTACCTTGGTCGCGAGGCTACAAAGGTTTCTCTTTTCTCTTTGTTTTGTGCTGTTGGATCCTCTGTTGCTGTTAAAAGAGTTCTATTGTAGTTTGTTTTAACGATTATATGTGATTTTGAAGTTTGTCTTGATGATCTGATTATAATAGATTCCTTTTTGCTATTCTCCTTATGAAGCTATGGAAGAGAATTTGTGCAGAGACAACCGCAGAGATCAATCTTCTTGCAGAAAATTGGAAGTACATATTAGCGGGTTTAATATTCCAGGTTCCATTTCTTGTCCCAGAAAATTCATAATTAGTTTTCCTTTTTCAGATTTCTTTCCATGGGGTTTCTAAGTTATTTGTTCATTATTGAGACGGGTGCTTGCTTCCTTTTCTGGGTCTAATAATGAAATTTCACATCTTTTAGGAGGGTGAGTGTGTTTGGACGTTTTAAGGATTTGGTGTTGTGACAAAGTTGAGAATTTGGTCCTATGGCAAAGTTGATACCGGTTCATGTGGACAGTCTCGATTTATGATGCTATTATTTTCCTGACTTCTTGGCTTGGCTTGTAATGACATTAGCGTCTTTCCAAAATGACAATTAAAAGTTATTTGCAACTTTGTGTCTAATGCTGAAAGTCGGCATTTACAACTTTATGAACAAATATACAAATACTACCAAGAATTATAGTTACCATGAGATGAAGGGATATGCTTGCAATTATTCTTCCATCTTGTGTTTGTAGCTAAGAGTTCATAAATATTTGTGGGGAAGGCAAAGGAGCTTCTTTTCAATTTTTTGCAAAATGTTCCATTTAATTTTTGCTCGTGTTATCCGATTTGAGTTCTTTAGCCATTTGCTCTTTCAAATTTCTGAATTTTTGTTTCTGAAGTTGTTGATCTTGCTGCAGTACATACATGGCTTGGCTGCTAGAGGAGTTCATTATCTTCATCGACCAGGGCCATTATTGGGGGATCTTGGGTTCTTACTTCTTCCGGTTAGTCTTATTTCGGTGAATTTTTGTTTACTTTCTAAGGAAGCCTACTTTCCTTTATCAAATGGTATCTGTACTTTTAGGAGCTTGGGCAAGATAAAGGCTACATCAGTGAGATGGTATTCACTTGTGTCTTTATCTCCTTTTTCTTGGTAAGGCTCACCCTAACAATCTTGTTGTCTTGCTTCTATATCGACTATTTTAATGTGAGATTATATTTTGGTACAGTGGACCTTCCATCCCTTCATCTTCAAGAGCAAGAAGATCTACACGGTTCTTATTTGGTGTAGGGTTCTAGCGTTTCTAGTTGTAAGCACACTTTAGTCTGTGACTCTTGATTGGTGTTTTTTATAATATATGAAGCATGTCAATGTAGTGTGAATGTTGGAATTGGCAGCCAAGTTCAGAAGCATATGCTATGTGTTATCTGTGCTTGCAAATCTTATGGATTATACTACATAATACTAGCTATCCCCCTGTCTATTCTGACATGTTCTCTGGTTATCTGTTTGTTTCAGGCTTGTCAAATTCTCAGGATAATTACATTTTATGCTACCCAACTTCCTGGCCCAAATTATCATTGTCGTGAGGTATAGATACTTCTCTTAAGTTTTGAGGAAAAGGTCATCCTTTACAGCATGGATTTGTTCTCCCACATTATTATTTTTTCCATATGTATATATACTTGTCAGAGATTTTAACCTTGGTAGTTATACTGCTCTACCGATGAGGCCAAGCTCGATGTAGTTCTTCTACATTCTATTTATGTTTGAAGCTTTTCCAACTGTGTATTCTTTAAGAATTTGTTTTCCTTTTAATTAATAAATCTCTGCTTAATATGGAGAATGATCTCCTCGTGTATTGGGCACCTTTTAGGGTTCAAAACTCGCCAGGCTGCCACTTCCACAAAGTGCACTTGAAGTAGTTCTAATTAATTGTAAGTAAGCTACTACTTAATATGATTCTTCGTTATTTGGTCAAAGCTAATGCAGTTTATTGTCACGCAGTTCCTCGTGGCATTGTATACGGTTGTGGTGATTTGATATTTTCATCTCACATGATATTCACTCTAGTTTTTGTCCTCACATATCAGAAGTATGGCACTCGAAGGTAAAGTATTACATGTTATATTATTCTACATCCCTTTCGAATTTAAATAAGAATGAGAAATGAAACTTGCTATGAGACATGATAACAATGCTTTTGGTTTATAAATCAATATCATCGATTTCTACCTTACTAGTTGGCCTGAATTCCATCAGTCTATAATGCACGGTTTCAGGTGTATAAAGCAGCTAGCATGGTTGGTGGCTGTAGTTCAGAGCCTTCTAATTGTTGCATCGCGCAAGCATTACACAGTTGATGTTGTTGTTGCCTGGTATGTGGGATGCACTTGTACAAATGAATTGCTTTCATGAAATCAATTGATCACTTCCTAATTTCTTATTGATCTTAAATCGATATACCAATGCAGGTACACTGTCTATTTAGTGGTGTTCTTCATGGACAAGAAACTATCAGGTTACATCATACAAACTTTCATATTTAGCTTTTTCCTGAAAAATCTTTTCTTTTAGTTGCACCATTCACACACTATACTGATCTGAATTTATCGATCTGCAGAACTACCAGATCGGACCATTGGTTCCACGTCTTTGTTATTACCATTGAGCAGCAAAGACAAGGATAGCAAGAATAAGGATAGCAAGAACAAGGAAGAGAATCAGAAGCTCTTGAATGGGAACACAGTAGAGCCTGCAGAATGGGTATGGTGAAACTTATCTTCATAACTATCCTACAGAACAGCTGTGTACTAATGTGTTTCATATTGTCGTTTATAAACAATTCTTATTATCTGATTCAGAGGCCTAGAACTCAAATCAATGGCAAGAATCTTGAAGATGCCAATGGATTCCATGTTGATATTCCCACTGTGAATGGCATGTAGAAGACGAAGCCCCTACAGCCGCTGCTATGATCGATGCAAGGGCTGCTATTTGTATCTTTACGAAATGGGTTATCCTTACTTGTATAGTCTGCTTCTATGCCTAAAGATTGGTGGGTACTAATTTGTATTCCTAAAAGGAAATGAATATAGGAGATAATTGCAGACAAAAAAACATCCATCGACAGCAACAGTGTACACTCATGGCATCTTTTCTTAGTTCAGATTGTTTGTCACGTTCCTGTTCCTCCTTAAGTTACTGTTCCTGAAATTGTACCTTTGCTTGTAACCTCTTTACTTGATCTTCAGACATGGTAAACATAATCCCATCTTCACTCAAGACATGCCAGACACTTTCATACTAAAGCATTCCATTCACTTTTTCCATTTCAGGATTCAGCAGTAAAAGTATGTTCTCAAACTTGAGGCAAACCAGACACTGGATCAGCAGATAATGCTCTTTTTAATGTTACTCCTCTCTCCCAAGCTTTCTTGTCAGATCATCAGAAATCATAAATTCGCCTCTTCAGGATCAGAACTTTGGTTCATTTTTACTGTTCAATTCAATCACTTCAACTACCCTTAAATTCTTACAAACTGACATGATTGAATATATAAACATATTTAGGAAGTAAAGAATGTACTGTAAAACAGATTGATCTGGTAGTTTCAGGATAAGGTTCTCCAGAGTGTTGACAGAATTCTGAGCTAACCCTTTACAGAGTGTTGACATTGGCGACGAAATGAGGTCCCATGTACCTTCATCTTACGAGGCATCATAATCTATGATTTGCCCCACCTTTGTCCATCTAAAAAAGGTGATTCTTGCGCAATTTAAGCTATCAAAGTTTAGTCAATAAAGAGCATAGGCAGAGATGAAATAGATGAATAGACCCAATAATACTATCCCTATGAACCATCACTCTCACTCTCTGCATGCTCGTAGGGGTCCTCTTGAACCCTAAGTGGCCGATCCAAATGATGAAACCCAACTGTCCGACAAAAGATTTATTAATTTTTTTCTCCGTTGTCTCGTAACGGGGATGATGGTCAGCGAGTGATCATGCCATGCCCGACCTCCACTCCACCTAATCCTCATTTGCCATTTTTTTAATAAATATATATAAAACAATAACAATAACAATAATAATAATAATAATATTTTAACTTAAATTTCGTTGTAACACACAACTTGATATCTAATTAACAGAGAGATTATTTAAATATGTTTTTCAAAAAATTTAAAAATAATAGTCAATTATATAAGCAAATAATTGTATAAATAGGTTAAAATAAAAATAAAATAAATAAATTCAAAAACAAACAAAAAATAACAAAAATAAATAAATAAATAAACAAAATAAATAAGTAATTAAAAGGGAAGAAAAATATAAAATAAATAAATAAGATATTAAATTTTTTGATATATATATATATTTACTTATAATATCACTAAATTTAGATAAAGAGCTAGATTTTAATCTTGACCAAAGCATGTTCCTGTGTTAAATTTGATAAATAGTCAAATTTATCTTCTTTTAGAGAAAAAGCTAACACACTTTTGATCCTTTGATTAAGGATGATCTACCTCAAACTCAATTCACACTACTCTTTTTTTTTATATAGAATTTTATGTAAAAATGAAATTTTTTAATAATAACAAAAATTTATAATTATTAATCTTGTAATAGCAATAATAACAACAATCTAATAAAAATTTCACTGACATGCAAGATTTGGAGAGATCAGTAGTATACAACCTTATTTCTAATTAGGAGAGAAGCTGTTTCCGAATGACAAAATTATTAATATCTTAATTGAGCATAAATATGTAATAAATATAATTAATTATAATTAACAATGATGTGAAATAAATATAATTAATTATAACTCTAAAATCTAAATTGAGAATTGATCTCAATGCCATTTGATAATTTATTTATGAAACAAAATTTTTTAACAAAAAAATTAATTTAACAATAGACTAAAATAGAGTAATTAATTGATAAATTAAAACAATTCCCACCAAATCAACTACCATAACGACTTTACTGAAACAGCACCTTCTGATGCGGCGCCGTTTTTTCCTTTTGACTGCTTAATTTAATCTCAAACAAAAATAAAATTTTGATGATATTATTTTTTTATAAATAAGAGAAAGACGAAAGCAAAAGAGAGAGAGTGTGAGTGAAGTCTCAGTGATATAAACCCAGTTGCAAAGCAGACCGTTTGATTGTTCGACTTTCTGCGTCGTCTCTTATCAGCCGTCCGATCCTTTGATCAACCACCGTCGTCAATGGGAGCCCGCTGCTCCAAATTCTCGCTCTGCTGGTTCCAATCCCACCTCAAGCCCTCCGTCCTCCAGTCCTCCGACCTCGGTAACGTACTAATGTCGGTGTGAGAATGTCTACTTTTTGTACTTTTCACCAATAGTTTGCCCCATTTTGGTCTTTTCATATGCAGAGAACGAAGGCAAGAATGACCGAGACAGTCCTTGGCCGAGCTTTACAGAGTTCAGTTTGGCCCAACTGAAAGCCGCCACCGACGGTTTCTCCTCCGACAACATAGTATCGGAACACGGTGAGAAAGCTCCTAACGTTGTTTACAGAGGGAAGTTGGATAACGACCGTTTGATCGCCGTTAAACGCTTCAACAGACTGGCTTGGCCTGATTCCCGCCAATTCTTGGTCCGTTTCTAACGGAAAGTTCGAGTCTTTATGTTCCTCATTCTTGTTTCTGTTCGCTACTGTGACTTGACACGTGAAAAAAACGTTACAGGAGGAAGCGAGATCGGTTGGGAGTTTGAGGAGTGAGCGATTGGCGAATTTGATAGGATGTTGCTGCGAAGGCGAGGAGAGGTTGCTCGTTGCAGAGTTCATGTGTAATGAGACCCTCGCTAAGCATCTGTTCCACTGTAAGATATAGATGGGTTCATGGTTGAATACTGAAAAAATATGGAATTTATTGGTGGGTTTGGTTGGTAATGGTTGGATTGATGCAGGGGAGAGCCAACCGATGAAATGGGCAATGAGATTGAGGGTAGCTCTTTACTTGGCTCAAGCTTTAGAGTACTGCAGCAGTAGAGGGAGGGCGCTTTACCACGATCTCAATGCCTATAGAATCTTATTTGATGAGGTGATCTTTTGCATTGCTTGTGGTTTTGCAGAATTGGTTTTCTTGTTTTTCTCTTAACTTTTGGTAAATAATGTGGTTTTGGGTTTTGATAGGATGGAAATCCGAGGCTATCTTGCTTTGGACTAATGAAGAATAGCAGAGATGGCAAAAGTTATAGTACCAACTTAGCTTTTACACCCCCTGAGTACTTGAGAACTGGTATGAACTGTTTAGATTAGAAAGGGAACAAAAAGATTGCATTTTTATTAGTTTCTTTCATAAGGGTATTGGAAATTTCGATGAATGCTTAACCTGAGTAAAGTTTCATTGATGCTTTTTGGTAGGCAGAGTAACGACAGAAAGTGTGGTATATAGCTTTGGAACGTTGTTGTTAGATCTTCTAAGTGGCAAACATATTCCCCCAAGCCATGTAAGATTTATTTGATTCATACTTTTGGATATTTCAGTTTTGTAAGTATAAATTCCGAAATGTTTATTCTCCTTCTTCTAGGCTCTTGATCTTATTCGAGGCAAGAATTTCCTGATGTTGATGGATTCTGCTCTGGAGGGTCATTTTTCAAAAGATGATGGAACTGAGCTAGTGAGGTTGGCTTCCCGATGTTTGCAGTACGAAGCTCGTGAGAGACCAAATGCAAAGTCACTTGTCACTGCTCTTATGTCGCTTCAGAAAGAAACAGAGGTAAATGCAGTGGCTGAACCAGATGAACATTCCGATTAGTTTCCTATCCAAGTTTTGATTCGCGAACATTTGTTCTAAGAAACCAGGCAATGCCAAGTAATTTTAGTCTTTAAAATCCAGATGACTTCCCCGCAAAATCTGGACTAAAATGTTCATTTAGCAGGTTCCATCTCATGTTCTGATGGGCATTCGACATGGAAATATGCTGGTGCCAACTCCACCGCCGCCCTTGTCATTGACGCCTTTTGGCGAGGCATGCTTGAGGATGGATCTTACTGCTATACACGAAATCCTTGAGAAGACTGGATATAAGGATGATGAGGGGATTGCCAATGAGGTAAACCCTTTTACTTTCTTATGATCTTTTGAATTTGTTCAACTCTAATAGACTCTTGAATTTGTTCAACTCTAATAGACTCATACCTCTTCCTCATAAAGCAGCTCTCCTTTCAAATGTGGACTAGCCAAATGCAGGAGACCTTGAATTCTAAGAAGCATGGAGATGCTGCATTTCGAGCAAAGGACTTTTCAACTGCCATTGATTGCTACAAGCAAGTAATCCTTTTTCTGTTTCCAAACCTCTACTGGCACTTAAGTCTCTAAGCTTGTGCATTTAATCAGTATTATCACAAGCAGCTAAGCAGTTTTCCCTTATTATAACCTCCTATGTAGTTCATCGACTGTGGGACAATGGTGTCCCCCACCGTGTATGCTAGGCGGTGCATTTCTTATTTAATGAATGACATGCCACAAGAAGCACTTGGAGATGCTATGCAAGCTCAAGTGGTGTCTCCTGAGTGGCATATTGCCTCATACCTTCAAGCAACTTGTCTCTTCGGCCTTGGAATGGAAAATGATGCACAGGAAGCACTCAAAGATGGGACAAACTTGGAAACCAGAAGAAACAAAAACTAAGCGTATAGGTTTCTTGTTCTTTTCTTTCTCCTTCCCTGATTTTCTTATCCCTTTCTAGGCTCATTGTATTTAAGCATATTTTCTATCCTGTGTTTTCTCTTTGACTTTACAAGATTCTTCCATAGTAGTTTTGTTTCAACTATTTAAGCTCCTGACAAATCTCGAGTCTTTTGGATAAATTAGTATTTAGGATACATATCCCTAAAGCAGAAGAAACCTGAGTAACAACAGCAATGAACCATCCTTTTCTAGTTACCTTTTTTCACTAATCTTTTTCTAAGGAGAGTAGCATAAAATTCCTTCCGTACTCTTTTACACATCATGTTCTTGAAGAACAGTTCCTTTTCTATAAGTATTAATTCCATATATTTCAAGTAGTAAATATTTTCTTTTAAGGCCTCAATTACAGCAGTTTACGAGGGCACATTAAAGTGAAAGAGCCATGAAATAACAAATGCAAATATCATGCAAGCTAGCAAGAAATTTAGGAACCGATGGCCATGCCAGAAGCTTCGTGTTTCCGAATTAGGAACCGAAGCCGTAACCGTCTGTGCTGTCGGGGTGTTGCTCATCTCGATTGGTTGCTCTATTGACTCGATCTCATTTGGTCCAGCAATATTGCGTGCAATAGATTGACAAATCTCACAGGTCCTAACAGACATTAAGCATACTTGATTAACAGAAGAAACTGATAAACTGAAGAGATCAAAATGATACGAAAAAACTTAACTGGAGATGCATCGTGGACGATCACAATAGTTTGATAAGAATGACAATTAGGAAATGATAAATAACTATTCATACAAAAAGCCAGATTATACTGCGAGCAATAATGTAATATTAAGTAGCTGGAAAATGGAGCTAACACTAAGCAATTTGGTGACAGAAAATGATGAACCCCAGTCCAGGAACATGACAAGATAAACAGGAAATAATAAATTAATCCGATCATTATACTTGATAAATAGAGCTTTGGCATAACCAAGTTGAGATAATCATCATTCCATAAGTTACTGCAAACATCAGATGTACAGTCTGAATGATTAACTCACTTCCCAGTCGTAAATGGCAAAGCACATGGCATAACAAACTGTACACATTCAAAAGATTGTCCACAACTCCATTCATCGTCTCTGACAGAATTTGTCCTAGTTACTCTTAGTGTCGGAGTGGAGGAAGGGATGAGCTTCATGAACGAGGAAAATGTTCACAAAGGACTTCGAAAGAATTGATCGAGAAGCCATCAGGAATCTAATGATCACTTTTCTCTTCCCTTTTTCTTTTCTGTTAGAAAGGGACTAGAACCAACCCATGCTTTGTGTGAGGGGAGGAAATTGTGTTGTTAAAGGCTTACTGGCATAACAGATGAAAAGAAGCAAGGTATCTGAACTATTCAGACACAAAAGCAATACTGCTATATCACTAATCATCTTTAAAAGGCTAAAGTATACATCAAAGAGGTGTCAACCTCCACTTCCGAAAGGAGAAAAAGAAATCAGATAAAGAGAACCAAGTATTGAGATGAGAAAAGTACGAAAATTTGCTAAAGATGTGTCGGTGTTGTTAAGACATACGACAAGGACTGGTGTGTCCTTACAGAGCTTTCCCTTTTTAGCTTTACCTTTCTTCATCAACTTGTTTAGTAGAGACAAGCAATTTCTAACATTCCAAACATATGATATAATGCAAGTTTGTTCAATCTTCTACTGTTGAGTTCTGTAGAGAACAATTCCTTAACAAAAAAGGAACCTCCCCATCAAAAAATGGATTCAGACAGATTGAAAAGTTAGAAGAACATAACAACCAACTGGTAATCCTCCACTTGATAGTAACAAACAGAACATAAAGCACTCAAATTCTCACACGAATAAACAGAAATGAGAGTCAGTAATGGAGAAGCAGGATCATATGAACTTACTTGTTCCCTCTAATCTTGAACCAAGCCTCTGCACACCGTTTATGAGCAGCAGCTAAATCACCCTTACAAGCGCAACCCAATTCAATAGGAACACCTAATTCATGACCACTACTCTCCAAACACAACTGGCAAATCCTACAATTCTTCTCCACTTTAGCCAAATGTACCTTTATCTCAGTGACTCCGCTCTCCATCTCCACCTCCACCGAGTAGCCAGACACCGAAGATGCTCTCCTAGAGTCATCCAACACAACACAGTCTAAAACCTCAGCATCAGAGATACAGTCTAAACTATAATCATCATAAGAACCGCCGGTTGTTGAATAGAACTGCGACCGCGAAGACCCATCTTCTGCATCAGAGAAGCAGCTGACTTCACTTCCGGCGACGGAGCGAGGAGATGTCCCTTGCTCTAAATCAACGTGGGACATTTCTAAAGCTGGCATTTTTAATGGCTTCAAGAAACCGAAACTTGGGTTGGAGCAGCAAAGGACATAAAATTTGAAGCTTTTTAGTGATTTGGAAGAACTGAGCATATAACGAAGGGATTTAAAGAAATGGGTATTGGATTAGGTGACCTGCAACTCCATTAAACCAAAATCAAGAGCTCAACAGAGTAAAGTGCAAAAAGAGAAGGACCAGAGCCAGAGGAGACTTTCAGAGACAGAGAGTCATCGGTCATGCTTTTTGAACTTTGGACTGAGACACATTACAGACTTGAGAAAGAGACGTCATTGATTAGTGTAAGAAATCAAACTTTGGAAATTGTTGGGATACTTCTCTGTTCTTTCTCCATATCTCAGATTCTGTACCTTTTGATGTGTATGGATCATCTCTGATGAGCCTGGAAATTTCCTACGAGTCATATACATATATAACAGGGATAATTACTTAATCATTATTTTTTAATTTTTGCTGAAATATCTAATATTTTTATAATTTTAATTAAATACTCAAAACATTATAAAATTAGATAATTTATTTTAAAATTATAATTATTAAAATAGATAAATTATCATATGGGTTTTAAATATTAGTCTTTATATTTTCGTTAATTGCAACAAAAAATATCAGTAAAAAAATTTGACCTTAATTATTATATTTAAAAAATTCAACATTTACTTAGAAATATAAGATATTAAATGCTAAAATATTAGTTTATGTAACTCTTTTAAATATTAATTTTGATGTTTTATTAATAATGTTAATAAAATATTAATAAAATAAAATTTTAAATTGAGTTGCGTGATTTTAAAATTTTACTTTTAATTAAAAACTCTAAAAGTTATATACTAAAATAAAAAATTAAAATAATTTAACACTTTTTAATTCATTTATCATTATATAATATTACCTTGTTTTGATGAAGAATATTGGAATAATTGATAAAAGTTATTCCAACAAACTTTTTATTAAAAAAATATTAAAGAAAGGCTATGTACATTAATAACCTTTCGTAAAGCAGGAAGCCTTATTTTTAAGATATGTTAAATATAAATTGAGTTTTCTTTAATTTTTAATAATTTTAAATGTGTCTCATAAGTATCTTGTGATAAAAATGGGAAGGAGAGGTGGGGGGTGTGATTGTGTGCGGTGGATGAAGTCAGAGACTCTTTGTCTTACGCGGCTTTGCGTGAATAACACACCAAAGCTTGTGTGTTTAGAATGTTACCACATCATCATACCGATAAAGAATCATAAAAAAGGAACATATACACCAAAGAAAGTGGAAAGCAAGAGACAAGAAAGTGGAAGACAAGAGGATACATAGAAGAACAGAAGAGGAATTCCAATCAAAATTTGCAAGGGATGCTAACTCGAATAACCGACCCGATTTCCTAATTTGTCGTTTGATTCTAATTCGAAATTTGATCTAATCCGAGTCTGTTTGGACTATTTAAAATGGATTTCTCAAAACGATACCGTTTTATATTTAAGTGAATATTATTTTAGTATATTTCTTAGCTCGAGTCCAGTTTAAAGTTTAGATCAAAACGGACTTATTATTTTGAGGTGAAATTAAGTCGAACTTAACTTTTATTTTTAGGGGGTCGTTTGGTTCTACTTTTATTTTTTTATTGTTAGTTTTAGTTTTTGTTTCCTATTTTTAGTTTTTATTTTTTTTTTAAAAAACGAAAACTTGTTTGGTTGAGATTTACGATATAAAAACTGAAAACAAAAACCTATTTGGCTGAGATTTCTAATAAAAAACTGAAAACAAAAATATGTTTGGTTTTTATTATTATTAGGATATTATTTATTTATTTATTATTATTATTAGTATTTATTATTCTTATTATTCTTATTTCTTTCTTTATTTATTATGATTATGATTATGATTATGATTATTATTTATTGTTAATAATAATAATATTATTTATTATTATTATTACTATTAATTATTGTTATAAATTTTCTACTTACTATTTTTAATATTATTAATTTTATTATACCAAATTAATTATCTTATTATTATTATTATAAATTTTGTACTTTTATTATTATTATTATTATTATTATTATTATTATTATTATTAATCGAGATAAAAAGTAGGGATATGCTGGTTTTTTATTAAAAAAACATGTTGTCAAAATTTAGAGAAACGATGTTTTCTGATTTTTGTAAAACCATTGTGATTTTCTTATTTTCAAAAACAGAAAATCGCAACAGAATAAGCCAAACACGTTTTACTTACCTTTTTTTTTACAAAAACGACAACAAAAAAGAAAAAAAATAAACAACCCCTAAGTATTACACATAATATCAATATATAGGGTTATTAGTTTGGATTATAAATTTTTTGTTCGAGTTTAGGCGTGAAAGGTCTAATTGATCACAATAACTCTCAAAGTAATATCTGTTAGAATATATTTTATATATTCTTTGTTTAATTTTGATATTTTAAATTGGACATATAAGAAAATTACAATTATTAATTGGATTGATAAAGATGGGTTATTGTGATTTCTTTATTGGACTTTTGACAAGATGGCTTTGTTTATTAGACTTTTGAGTTGAGTTCATATTACATGTACATGGCCCACTTGTTTGATTTCAAGGAAAAGTCTATTATTGCAAGTCACATGAAAAAATCTAAGGAGGTTTTTGCGGCAAAAAAAATATTCAGTAGTGAATATATTGGTTTTGTTGTGGGCGTGAATAGTGCAGGAGAAATACTACGATGCTTATGTGAGATTAGGCAAATTGAAATATGCATTAATTGCTTGCTTGGGAAACGTGTGTGATATATGAAGCAAACTACAACAGTGGCGTAGGTGAATAAAAATAGTTGAGAAAAAGCAAGTGGAATTGGTTCTTGGTGACGT
>JAOTAX010000004.1:31759277-31777372 GCA_025629825.1 Erythroxylum guanchezii
TAATTCTACCTTTAGTGACCAATTTTAAATGGTTGTTAATAATGCATTTTTAACGACCAACGTAATAACTCGTCACTAAGCACTTTTAGTAACAACCCTATAGTGACCACCTGTGACCAACCCGATTTTGGTCGCTATAACTTTTAATGATCATTTTCGTACTTTTAGCAACCATTAATAATAATTGCTGAAACTAATTTTTCTTGTAGTGTATATATGTGTTTTTGCTTAAGTTATTTTGTGATATTGACATATTTGTGATATTGATGATTCTAGGCAATTGAATGTCCGAGGAGTTATTATTCGGGAATATATAGGAAGTGCTGGTTGATTGTATGTGAATAAGGAAATATATATACTCAACTGCATGTTGAATGCTGGACCTGAGTCTGATGAATGTGATAAGTGATTGTGTATATCGAATGAAAGACATTGATTAGCATGATATGAGACTTGTTGAATTTCATTTCATTGGTATGCATGGTTAGACAAAGGCGTTGTGACCGAAATGACTAGAGTGAAAAGAGCTTTAAGCTCATTTGTATGCACATAGAGCCACAAGGTCATTCATTATCCTTTGAAAGGTCGAGGGTGCATTAGAGAGGCCAAAAGGCATCACAATAAATTCAGAATGACTAGAATGAGTTCAGAAGGCTGTTTTGTGAACATCTTCTGGTTGCACTCGAATTTGATGATAGCCAGAATGGAGATTAATCTTTGAAAAATAAGCGGCACCATTCAACTCATCAAGGAACTCATCTACATTAGGTATAAGATACTTATCAGGCATTGTAATGTGATTGAGCTCCCTGTAGTTAATGCACGTCTGCCATGAACCATCTTTTGTCATTACCAAGAGCACCGAACATGCAAACGAACTCGAACTTGGCCTTATAAAGCCTTTGGATAACAAGTCAGCCACTTGTTTCTCAATCTCATCCTTTTGATAATAAGGGTACCTATAAGGTCGAATGTTGGGACGCTGTGCATTGGGATAAAGCACAATAGCATGAGAGTGACAGCGCAAGGGGGGAGTGATGTGGGCTCTGAAAATCCCTGTAAAAGGCTTTGTACATCAGTGAGCAAGCTAGCTAAGGCATCTCTGGACTCATCTTGTTTAAAAAAACTTTTAAATTTTGCTAGAGATGAAGAGTCATGAGCAACTCCTTGGAGTTTATACCTCTTTCCATTAACCCAAAAATTCATAAACATGTCACCAATAATCTTTAAATCTTGTACTTGGATGTGCAGTTGCCTACAAATCTTATTGCAACGGATGAGACTCCCATTACCAATCTGAACACCAAAAGGGCGTATTGATTAAGTAGGTAGCTGTAATTTAGAGATAAAACACTCAGATATAAAATTATGAGTGGAGTCACTATCAATTAGAATTAAAATGTCCCTCTGTTTCAATGTTCCCTTCAACTTCATAGTCGTGCCTGATGTTTGGCCCAAAAATGCATGGAAAGAAATTTTAGCATGCATCTCTGAATCAGTTTCATCTTCTGCATCAGATTCAATATGGTTTATGCGCTCCTCTTCCTCGGTTATTTCCATGATTTTGAGTGACCCAGACTTACAGCGGTGACCAGGTTGAAACTTCTTGTTGTACCGAGAACATAAACCTTTATCTCACCTCTTCTGTTTTTCTGTATCCCATGAGCTAGTTTTCAGATTTTGTGGCTGGTTTCTCCCCCCTAAAAAACATGAATCACGAGCGACCCAATTAGTATTGGTGGTAGGTCGGGTCGGGTTGCTTGACCTGCTAGGTTTAAGCCCACGTCCAATATTATTTTTAGGCTCATATTTGATAGCTAGACTCATCGCTTTGTAAATTGTTCAAGGATTTTGTATTCACACGTCTGTTTTCAACTCCTTCTTTAAGTCATTCAAGAAAACGCCTAAGAGGCAATGTTCAGGCCAATTCTTAACCCTAGCTAATCTCTTAGCAAAGTCCTGTTCTATACTCTTGTACCGTTCCCATTTGCTTGATGTCGTATTTCATATGGGTTTTGAAATTCTGTTGGACCATAATGCTCTTGTAACACCTTTGTGAGTTCCTCCCAATATAGAAGAGTTCGCTCAGTGTTAACCCGTGCAATGAGGTCGAGCGCATCACCCTTCAAATACATGGAAACACTGTACACCTTCATCTCGTCTGGTGTTTGGTAGTAGCGAAAGTACTTTTCAGCTTTTAGAATCCACCCTCTCGAATCACCTCCTTCAAATTTGGGAAATTTAATCTTCGTGCTTGGTTGTTTTGATGGATTTTTGAGCCACCAAGGTAGGTCATATTCATCTTCATCATTTGAACTTCAAACTACTGTTTTGCCTTTCTCTCGGTTACTATAACTACGTTCAAGTTGGGGGTTACTGCTAGAAGAGGCCTTGAGAGCAGCCATGTCAGCATTGAGGGTGCCTAACTAAGCAACCAAGTCAGAGAGCTGCTGAATAACAGCTTCAGGCAAGGCTGGATTTGGGTGTTATGGATCGGGCATAGTGGAAAGACGTGGGTTTTGTGGATCAGGCTCATTGGGAGAACGTGTAGAAACAATCTTGTCAACCTGCTCTGATATCAAATTGATAGAGGGCTGGAAGTAAAAGGTCAATAATAGGATAAATCTAATAATTTTCTAAGAGTAAGGATCTCACTCGAAGAAGAATTGATAGCTAAGGGAGAATCTCTAAGAATGAAATACTTGAATTGATTTTCGATAAGTACTACATACTGCCCATAGCTTTTTATAGGATAAGATTAACCCATGACACCCTAAAAACTATTTAACAAACTCTGAGATTTGGGAGTAATAGATCTGAATTTACTAAAAATAATCAGTAACAAATAACTATTTACTAAGCCCCTACTTAATAGGAACACATGAAACAAATGACATAATAAATTGAAAACAAATTATGCAGATAAGAAGATAAAATCACGTGTTGGTAGATAAGATGAAATCAGATGTTTGACACACGTGACCTGATACGGAAATCCCAATAAAACAAGGTTCTTGAAACCCCCTAATCCTATTGATCAAACCCCAACTTTCTATTCAATTAAACATGCTAGATCAAACCCCAAATCATAAGTTTGAGACCCAATATTAAAGAAATCAAAAATCAATTTACGTTACAAGTACTTACTTATTGATGCAAATCAATTTCTTGAAGTAACCATGAAGACATTTATGCCTCACTTGAAGAATTCAATTCTGAAATTTTATTAATTATCAAATCTGAGGTTACAAGGATATAATAAGTTATAAATATTCTTGACCAAGTCCTAACCCTAATAGGAATGGGTTTGCAAACCCATTTAATGAAAACTAGGCTAATCTTAACAAATCTAGGAGTATCTAGCCCATTGAACACAATTTGATCCAAGTCCTTTTAGGAACGAGCTAAACACGTTAAAATAAATAAGTCTCAAAATAATCCAAACAAACAAAGAGGGGTGTATGGGCCTTGTTAAGCACTTTAATAGGCCCCACATGCTTGGTTCATAACAAACTAAACTAAAAAAACTAAGTCATGTGACTTTTAATGAAAACACATGCTACTAACTAAAAGAACAACTCATAAACAAATCCGTGGGCCTAAAATAAAAAATAAGAAATAACAAGCCCAAATTATCAAAAAATGTGCCCCAAACAGGACTTGAGCTTGTTTCCCAAAATGGATAAGTACTAGCCTCTTCTAACGCCGCCTCTAACAAAGTCACAAGCTTGGTGTGCCTTGGTGTTCCTCCATAGATGTTTCGACCTCCTCATATACTTGACATGTGTTTTGGGCTTGAACAAAAGCTTGCATTGCTTGTTTAAGCCTTGAAGCTTTTTGCATTGTAATTAGACCACTTGGCATGTGAAACTTGTCAAGTTGATGTGTAAGGCATGGAACTCCATTGCGAAGGCTGGTTGTATCATCCCCTCCCTCCTTAAAAGGATTCGTCCTCGAATTAGACCCCACATTATTAAAGGGAGAGAGATCAGCAACATTAAAAGTAGCGGACACTTGATACTCACCTGGCAAATCAATCATGTAGGCATTATCATTAATTCTGTCAAGCACTTGGAATGGCCCATCGTTTCTAGGATCCAACTTGGATTTCCTTTACTTAGGAAACCTCTCCTTCCTGAAATGCACCCAAATCCAATCTCCAAGCTCAAACCTCAATAACTTGCACCCTTGATTAGCCCTGTGCGCATTTGCTTTATTTCGTTTCTCTATTTGCTGCTCTTCACCAATTTGGCCATGTGTTGTCCATCCCTGCTAGATAACTTATATAATGGGATAGGACACAAATCCAAAGGCGTCAAAGGGATAAATCCATAAACTATCTCAAATGGTGAATAATCAGTAGTAGAATGAATGCTCCTATTATATGCAAATTCAACTAATAGCAAACATTGTTCCCAAGTTTTAAGATGTTTTCCTATAACAGCACGCAAAAGAGATCCTAAAGTTCTATTGACCACTTCTGTTTGGCCATCTGTTTGAGGATGACATGTAGTGGAAAACAAAAGCTTAGTTCCTAACTTTCTCCAAAAAACACGCCAAAAGTGACTCAAGAACTTTACATCACAGTTTGAAACAACGATTTAGGAATACCATGCAAACGCACAACATCCCTAAAGAACAAATCAGGAATATAAGTGGCATCATTAGTTTTATGACATGCAATAAAGTGTGTCATTTTACTAAACCTATCAACAACCACAAATATGTTATCCCTACCTTTTTTTGTCCTAGGTAGCCCCAATACAAAGTCCATAGATATGTCAGTCCAAGAATGCTTAGGCACAGGCAAAGGAGTATATAAACCATGTGGATGGGTCTTTGATTTTGCTTGTCTACATACAATACACCTAGAACAGATTTTTTCAACACCTCTTCTCATGTTAAGCCAATAAAAATGTTCACAAAGTATGTCATATGTCTTTTGCACCCTAAAGTGACCCATCAATCTTCCACAATGTGATTCACTCACAAGTATTTCACATATAGAGCAAATAAGCACACAAAGCTTATTCTCCCTAAACAAGTACCCATCATACCTATAAAACTTTTGAAATGTAGCATGCTCACATGCACCATAAACATTCCTAAAATCAGAATCTGAAGCATACAAATCTCTAATAAACTCAAATCCAAGCATTTTAGAACTCAAAGTATTGATTAGAGTGTACCTTCTTGATAGTGCATCAACCGCTACATTTTCCTTACCTTGCTTGTGCTTGATCACATATAGAAAAATTTCAATGAACTCTAGCCATTTCACACACATCTCTTGTTCAACTTACCTTGTCCCTTCAAATGCTTAAGTGATTCATGGTCAGAGTGAACCACAAACTCCTTTGGCCATAAATAGTATTGCCAAGTTTCCAATGCTCTCACAACGGCATATAGTTCCTTCTCATAAGTGGAATAATTCAATTGTGACCCATGAAGCTTCTCACTGAAGTATGCAATGGGACGCTTACCTTGCATCAAAACAGCACCAATACCTAACCCAGAAGCATCACATTCAATCTCAAAAGCATCATTGAAGTTAGGTAAACTTAAAACAGGTGCAAAACACAACTTATCTTTCAAAGCATTAAATGCAAGTTCTTGTGCCTCACTCCATTTAAAACCAACATCTTTTTTAATAATTTCAGTTAATGGTGCAGCATTGATGCTAAAATCTTGCACAAATCGCCTATAAAAGCTAGCCAAACCATGAAAACTACGCACATCACCAACAGACTTAGGAGTAGGCCAATCTTTGATAGCCTTAACCTTCTCCTCATCAACATGAACACCATGGGCAGAAATAACAAAGCCAATAAATACAACTTTATCCATATAAAAAGAACACTTTTTAAGTTTAACATAAAGCTTTTCACACCTAAGTTCCTCTAGTACAGATTTAAGATGTAAAACATGCTCATCAAGGCTTTTGTTGTAAATCAAAATGTCATCAAAATATACAACCACAAACTTGCCAATAAATTCACGCAAAACATGGTTCATCAATCTCATGAAAGTGCTAGTGCATTTGTTAAACCAAAAGGCATGACCAACCATTCATATAAACCATATTTAGTTTTAAAGGTTGTTTTCCATTCATCTCCTACTTTTATCCTAATTTGATGATAGCCACTCATAAGGTCAATCTTTGTAAAGAAACAAGCACCATGTAATTCATCAAGTATATCATCTAATCTAGGAATTGAGTGGCTATACTTGACCGTTATCTTATTCACTACCTTGCAATCCACACACATGCACCAAGTCCCATCTTTCTTTGGCACTAATAATACTGGAATTGCGTACGGGCTTAAGCTTTCTCTCACGTGCCCCCTCTCTAAAAGTTCCTCCACTTGCTTTTGAAGCTCCTTTGTCTCCTCAAGATTACTTCTATAAGTTGGGTGGTTTGGAATTTAAGCTTCTGGCACAAAATCTATCTGGTGTTTAATACCTCTCAAAGGTGGAAGTCCCTTGGGCATCTTATTTGGAAACACATCTGAGTATTCCTACAAAATAGATTTAATAACACTAGGTACAGAAGAGTCAAGGTCAGCCTCATTATAAAGAATTTCTCTATAGTTAAGGAAAATTAAAGGCTTAGGTGTGTACAACACTCATCTCAATTATCTTGATTTTGCAAAGAAAGTACTATTTTTTCTTTCACTCTTCTTTTCACTCAACTCTCCTTTTTCTATTGTACTTCCCTCTATTTTTTTCTCACTAGTGCAATCTCTCTCAATTGGGCCTTTATTTTTATTTTTTTGAATGGCTTCATTTCCTTTTCTTTTTTTCAAACTCTCGGCCTCCCTTTGTTTTTGTTCTTCCATGGCGTTTGCAAGCCTCATTTGATCCTCATGAATCTCCTTTGGTTTTAGAGGCGCCAAGACAAAGGTTTGATCTCCCATTTTGAATAAGTGCCTATTCTTGTAGCCATCATGGATCACATGCTTATCATATTGCGAAGGCCTCTCCAACAATATGTGACCTGCCTGCATTGGTACTACATCATACAAAACCTCATCGGAATACCTCCCAATGGAGAATGCAACCTTCACTTGTTTATGTACCCTTACTTCTCCACATTCATTGAGGCATTGTAGCTTGTATGGGCTAAGATGTTTAATAATAGGCAACCCTAACTTCTCCACCAAAATTGTAATAGCTACATTTTTATAGCTCCCTCCATCAATTATCATGCTACACATCTTACCATTGATTAAGCAATGTGTATGGAAGATGTTTTCCCTCTGCTCATCTACTTCTACCTTCTCCTGCACATTGAGAGCACGGCTAACCACAAGGGCGCTTGGACAGGTTCCTCTACCTCCACATCACTGCAATCCTCAAGCTCAGGCATTTCTTCTCTATCACTCTCCTGGGACTTAATTCCCCCATCATCTCTCAAAAGCATAACTTTTCTATTTGGGCATTGTGAAGCAATATGACCAAATCCTAAACACTTAAAGCATTTAATATCCCTATGCTTAGTAGATGCATTAACACTATTTGGGTGAGAATTCGTATCTTTAGAGGCTATCCCCTTATCTTTGGACTTGTCCCTGTAGTCATTGGACTTGTCCTTGCCCTTTTCTTCCTTTTTAGGTCACTTGTAACTCCAAGAACCAGAATTGTAAGCATTGTTGGAGCTTTTACTCTTCAATTGCTTTTCAATTTTCATGGCCATGTTGAACATTTCATCAAGCTCCACATAGTGATGCAACTCTGCAATGTTGGCTATCTCCTTATTCAAACCAGCAAGAAACCGAGCCATGGTGGCTTCCCTTTCTTCTTCAATATCAACCCTTATCATATCCATTTCCATCTCTAGGTGGTAGTCCTCAACGCTCTTAGTACCTTGTCTCAAAGTCTAGAGTTTTTGATATAACTCCCTGTAGTAGTAACTAGGCACAAATCATCTCTTCATGATGGACTTCATCTCCTCCCATATTTCAACAGGTCTATCTCCAGCCCTTCTCCTATTCAGAAGTAGTTGATCCCACCAAACAGCTGCATCGTTAGAGAATTCAACTGCTGCCAACTTCACCTTCTTTTCTTCTGAGTAGTTGTGGCAAACAAATATCATCTCCACTTTCTTTTCTCACTCCAAGTAGGCTTCTGCGTCATTCCTCCCTTGGAAAGATGGAATCTTCATTTTGATGCTTCTTATGTTTCTATCAACTCTCTCATCATCTTCCTCATCTCTGCCCCTTTCAACTCTCCCATTATGGCCTCCTCTATTTCGACCTCTATCTCCTCTTCCTCCTCTTACATAGTTTCAAACTGCATACCAACCCCTCTCATCATCTTCTTCATAACTAGCAACTTTCTTCATAATTTTGGGGATTTCGAGCTGTAGTTAAAGCTCTTTCTCTTGGTGCATTATTAGCTAAAAACTCTTGCAAAGCTCTGATCAATCTCTCTTATCTTTCAAACTTGTCACTGACATCTCTAAACATGTTCTCTATCCTTAGAAACTAATTTTGCGTAGTTGTTAATGTAAAGAAAGTCTTATTTTGTTGTTCATTATCACTTCCTTTTCCTTCACTAGATTTCCCATCACCATTACCATCCTTATCATTTGTCTTAGACATGGTGTAAACCTGCAAGAAAATGTTAGAAAGGACCTCACAATCACTCCCTCACGTGTTTCCCTCAAATCAGATTGTACACTCATGTTTTCATACAATATTAATGGCTTTTCACTATATAAGTTCACCCTCTTGCCTTTTACCTCTCAAGTGATGTCTTTAAAGTTACTTTTCAAAAACCAATTCAACAAAACTAAGCAAACTGCAAGCAACACAAATTAATTGAAAAGAATAAGTAAATCCTAACAATAAACGAAATAAGAACAATTCTAGAAGCAAAGTAATTCATGGACAGAAATAAAATGGTATGCTAATACACAGATAGAAAATATGTGTATGCAATGATTTTTGTTTATAATTGAACAATATGAATGCAAGATTGTCCAATTCAATGTAATAGAAGTAAAGAAAGACACAAACAAGAAAGTAAACTAAGAATCAAAGAAAGACACTCAATCTACTGTAAAACTCAACAACAAAAAATCCCAAGAGCTTAAAGAACAAATTTCAAATCTGCCTAAGGTTTAAAGTAAGCAACTCAATGTGCTTCCAATGGCTTTTGCATAAAAATAGGTTAATTTCAAGTTTTAACCTAAGTTCCATGCAAAAAGAGTTAATTGCCTAATTTGAATTTCCAAGAATAACATAAAAGATTCAAGAAAGCAAATCTTGATATGTTCTTAAATGGAATGACTCGTTCTTGTTGAAAAAAAATATCAATCTTGAAGTCAAAGATGGCAATCTTGATGAATCTTAAAGCAAGGATCAAACAAAGATTCAAAGAATCACAATCTTGGGTGTTTCTTGATCAATCTTGATTTTTTTTCTATTGTTCACATTTTTTTCTTCTTTTTTTTGGCCACTGTTCACATTTTATTATTTTTTATTTGCTACTGTTCACTTTTTTTGGGTAAGATGATCAAGATTAAAGAATCAAGATTTAAGAAACAAGAAAGCAATTAAAGAACAAAATAACGCAATAAGAACTAAAAAAAGTAACAATGACAGATTCGACAATCAACTATAAATCTTAATTTTTTTTGTTTTAGTTTTTCTAAAAAAACAAATAAGAAGAAAAACACAATAAAAATACGTATGAGTTCAATAGAATTAAGCCAAAGCTCTGATATCAAGATGATATAGAAACTTCAAGAAAACAAAGTTCTTGAAACCTCCTTAACCCTATTGATCAAACCCCCAACTTTCTATTCAATTAAGCATGCTAAATCAAACGTACGTTTGAGACCCAATCCCAAAGAAATTAGAAATCAATTTATGTTGCAAGTACTTACTTATTGATGCAAATCAATTTCTTGAAATAACCATGAAGACATTCACGTCTCATTTGAAGAATTCAATTTTGAAATTTTATTAATCATCAACTCTGAGGTTACAAGGATATAATAATGTATAAATACCCTTGACTAAGTCCTAACCCTAATAGGAATGGGTTTGCATGCCTATTTAAAGAAAACCAGGCTAATCCTAACAAATCTAGGAGTATCTAGCCCATTAAATATAATCTGATTCAAGTCCTTTTAGGAATGGGCTCTAATCCAAGTCCTTTTAGGAATGAGCTAAACACATTAAAATAAATAAATCTCAAAATAACTCAAACAAACAAAGAGGGGTGTATGGGCCTTGTTAAACACTTTAATATGCCCACACACTTGGTTCATAACAAGCTAAGCTAAAAAAAAACTAAGTCATGTGACTTTCAATGAAAACACATGCTATTAACTAAAAGAACAACTCATAACTAAGCCCTTAGGCCTAAAATAAGAGATAATAAATAAAAAGCCCTAATTATTAAAAAATGTGCCCTAAATAAGAATTGAGCTTGTTTCCCAAAATGGCTAAGTACTAGCCTTTTCCAACCCCCTTCTAGCAAAGTCACAATCTTGGGCGTGCCTTAGTGTTCCTTCATGGATATTTCAGCCTTCTCATTTACTTGACTTATGATTTGAGCTTGAACAAGAGCTTGTATTGCTTGTTTAAGCCTTGAAGCTTGTTACGTTGTAATTAGATCACTTCTGTGAAGCTTGTTAGGTTGATGTGTAAGGCGTGGAACTCCATTGCGAAGGCTAGTTGTATCATGACCTCTTCTACCTCTAATATGTACTTATGGGCTTATCAAAGAAGGTTCCTTTTCAACAGTCCTTGTTCATAGTAGAAAGATATCAAAACCTATTAACTTGCTATTTCCCTACAAGACTCCTATGCAACAAGGCTGCAAAAGATTTATTGTAAAACAACGAAAATAATTTAAAATTTAAAATTTAAAATTTTGAATTTAAAATTATTTCTATTTTATCAAAATTTTGAATTATTAATTATTTTTATTTTATCAAAATTTTGAATTATTTTTTTAGAATTATTGTTTTTTCACATTCTATTTCATTTTATATTTAATTAGACATTTTACATTTAATTAGATTTATTTAAATTATTTTTAGAAATTCAAAATATCACCGAAAATTCATGCCACAGAAGGTACTTGGCAATGCTGGGGGCTCGAGAAAAGCCACAAATTCTTGGCCTAAACTCCCTCAAGCAATTTGCAGACTCTATCATCTGATTTTGATGTGTGAACTAAAGACAGTCATGCACATGGTAATGAAATTTCTAGCTCGTCCATATTATTGAAAAACCTAAAAGCACTTACATTTGGCATACGATGGAAGTAAGACATCGTACAATTACATCTTTTCAAATCTCACATATTAGCGAGATTTCAACTAAATATTATTATTGTTGTTGTTGTTAATATTGTTATATTAAGAATGACTTAATTAAATAATTATTGGATGTTATTATTGTTATTTTTTATATTAGTGTGTTAAGAACGTCTTAATTAAGTAATTAAAAAGGATAAATTTGGACATTTTTTCATTAATTATACTACTGTGATTATCTCACAAGTCACATCTTTTGTCATCATTTTTTATTTTTATTTTTTGGCTAACGTCAAGTTTCCGTATCTCTCTACTCTATGAATATGTAAAATTGTAGGGAGAGCCAACATTTACTTCTAATTTAACTCATTCTTGAACTATTAATAATTTAATAAATTAATAGATTTTATTTAATAAAAAAACAGCATTTATTTTGGAACAAGACTTAGAGTATTATTATTGTCTCATGAATTATAATTATGAATAAAATGTAAACAATTTAATAATTTTAATTAAGATAATAATTAGTTTAATCGAAACCAAAATTACATCATTTTAATTGATAAAAATAGAGAGGTTATAGACGTTGACAATATTGTCTTAAGTTTAATTTGAATCTAATTCAAAACTCAATTAATTCGAATTTAATTAGTTGGCTTTAGATTGAGTCTAGTCAAACTTATTTTTTCAACCTTAATTTTAAATTTTAAAAATAACAACTACAATACAATAAAAAGTATCCTAAGAGTATAGATAGTAATGAGTCAAATTAGCCCGCATGGGTAGCTCAGTTGGTCATTGGAAGGGTAAATTGAGATCAAGGCCTTAGGTTCGAGTCCCGGCAGCGACAGTGTGGGAGTTCATTCAATATGGTGACTCCTTGTGCGCACCGACATTAGACCACCTTTTTAAAAAATTGGCTGAAATTAGACCATAATTTACCCCCTCACTATTCTATCAGGCCGAGATGTGGGGGCACCTAGAGTGGGCGATTCCACCTTTTGAAATCAAGCAATGAGTCAAACTCGAGTTGGGCCATCTTTAGCTCGATCAAATCCAACTCTCAACCTCGCATCTCGGATCTCTCAAAACAACGTCATCTTAGAGAATCTTCCTAAAACAACTTCGGTTTAGATGACCCGTTTCCTAAATTTAAGACTAAAATTATATCGTGTCCAAATATGACCCAACCCGAATTTGATAGGATGTTAGACTAGTCGTGATCTCTACCTAGCTAGCAGACTTTACAATAACATCGTTTTCTAATTTGCTTTTGCAAGAAGATAAAAGTGAAACAAATTTCAAAGTCAAAACCTAGTTAGAATTCAATCATATGTAACACAAACACATACGTAAACCTGAACTCCCCATCATAACAGACTTCAACTTTAGTGTTCTTAATTGATAAAAAGTTAACGGATGAACTTGACCTTATCTATCCCATTAACGTGTGGGATTTTCAAAAACTTGACTATTTTAGTATTTTACTTTAACTTGTCTTGTCCTCCTTCACATAACTAATTAATAACGATCACCAAAAAGCCGAGTCTATGTGTAAATGAGAAAATGACAAAGAAATCACAGTCAAGGTTAGTTTCTGTCTCTGTTCTTAATTAGGCTAGTCGGCCATGAAAGGTTTGGCACGTTTCTTAGGTTGTCCTAGAATATTACTTAAAGAATAAGCAATTTAATTGATATTTATGATTTTGTTTTTCTAGATTTTTAAATTAAGCTTTGAAAAATAAGTTTTTAATTGAGATAGTTATTTAAAATTATATCAGAATTTAGTAGACACTTTTTATAAATTTCAACTAAGTTTGGCAAGTAAATTACTATGAAATATAGAAAAATATTTAACAAATTAGCAATTTAATTGAAATTTATAATATTAACATATTTTACTCTTAATTTATTATTATTTTTTCTCTTCATATTATGCTAATTTTCAATTTATTATAAAAATAATATTTATTAGTAAATCTTTCGTGCCAAATTATACTAAGAATTCCGTGTGCTTTCACAAGAGTATCATCATTTAATAATTCATTATGTCTATTTAATCTAATCGTTGAGTTGTTTATAAATCAATAAGAAGCCATTATTTAATCAAAATGAGGATCTCGTGAAGAATTTGGAGTTGGTATATAGGTCATGCTGTCACGGTGATAATATCTATTATCTAAAATCGAAGATCAGAATTTGACATGATGTGTCGTTTTAATGAGCAAGTGGTCAACTCTAATCTGCCTGGCAAAGTAAGAATCACAAAGAGTCAACGGCTACCTAACTTACACGATAAACATGAACAAATCCAGGACATTTTCTTCATTTGGTGTATAATAAAAGTCTATGTGCCAGTTTTTAGAGATTGAGATGGTTTGAGATGAAAATTTCCAAATTATTTTGGAAGACTTTTTTTCTAGAAAATGATAAGGGATTGAACCAGACTAGGGTTTTTATGATTTTTTAATCAATATTTTAAAAATTAGACCGAAAGTTAAATTGGTAACATAAAATGTTTAAGGTTAAAACATTCAATCGGTATTAGATCATTATAAAACTGGCTAAATATTAAATAAAATTAAAGAATTTGAAATATGATTGAAAGAGATTTTCTTTATTTATGAAGAATTTGAAGTTTAATTGAAAAAATATATTGTTAAATAAAATTAGTTGATTTATTTTGGTTCATAAAAACTTATTAATTTACAAAATTGATCGATTAATTAATAACTTGATCAATTTTTAATAAAAATTATTAAAGTAAATCGAACCAAAAAGTTAGACGATTCAAAATTTTTACGATTGAACTGACCAAATCAGCTGAGTTCTTTATCTGTTTTTAATAACAAGAGTTATTAAGATAAATTTAGCTAGCAATTAATTAGTTTAAAGTCTTTTACAATTAAATTGGTCGAACCAATTCCATCTATTAATCATTGAATAAGACTATGATTTTACATTTTTAATGCAAGTGAAATTACTAAAAATATAAATGCAATTACAATAAATTACATTATCTAACTAATCACAATTGTAATTAAGATCATAACTAGGATCAGTGTTTTGAAACCCAGACCGGTCATCGAACCGGAGGCCTTACTGGTCACCGGTTCGACCGATTCAACCACCGATCGAACCGGTGTGATATCAAAATTATGCAATAATTATATTTAATTATATATAATATTAAAAATATACCAAAATATACAAAAATATACAAAAAAATAAAAAAAATTTATTGAACCAGTGGTCGAACCGGTCCGACCGGTCAATTGACTGGTTTTAACTGGTTCTCACTGGTTCAATTGAAAACCAGTTTTTAAGAGTGAACCGGACTAGATAGCCGACCGATCACCGGTTGAACCGGCCGATTCGGTCCGGTTTTCAAAACATGAACTAGGAGTATAGTTCGTCTTTTTAAATATTATTTTGGACAACTTTGTCCTTTCCTATGAAATTGGACGACTATTAATTGCATTTTTTGGTTTTCAATAAATTATCGATTAAGTTACGTAATTTGATCCAGATAAAGATAATAAAGTGACTCAATAAATGATCTAGATTAATGGGTCGAAATCCGAGTAGAAAATGAATCTTAATTAGTATGGACTGAACCCATATCAGCTTTATAATGAGGAAGCTAGATATGGAAGTTATATATAGGTTAAGATTTCTTGTAGTTGCTCATATTAATCATAAGCATAAGAAATCTCTGACCCGCTAGGGGAGCTTACGTATTGAAAAATTTGTAAAAAGTTCCAAACCTCATGTCGGGAAACACTTTCTGTAACGGTCCTGGGAGATTCGTGATCTTTTGGAGCTCGGAATCGGCATTAGAATCAGAGATGAAACCGAATTTAGGTATTTCGCATTACCTTCGTTTTTAATCCTTTCATGTTTAATCCTGAGTACGTAATAAGGTATGTATTATATATTACATATTTATATGTCTAGACTTTTTTAATTTTCAATTGGTAGTTGTTAATTGGTCAAAAGTCTTACTTTCTTTTTTTCTTGTGGATTGCAACAACATTGCATAGGTTGTATTTGTATTAAATACAATTAGAGATAAGAAAATGTAGACGCGTGCTCACATAAACTATGTTGTTTTGCCAGCTTCATTGCTTGGTGAACAATTCTTGAACATTATCGAATCGGGAATGACAGATTCTTCAAAAGATAAAATATTATATCTTTACGATTCTGAAATAATTTATTTTTATGCTAAGAAATTCTATAAGCTTGAAGAACAAATCGATCAGACGATCCAACCATGTTGTGCACTCATGGAGAGATCAGGCAAAGGTGTTGAACTAGCGACATCATGATTTTGCATGTTTGAAGTTTAACTAAATTTTTATTATAATAATTTATAATTGTAATTATAATTACATTAAAAATTTAAATGAATTATCCAAACTCGATATTAATTTCAATCAACAAGTTAACGTATTCAATACACGAGGCTTTCTATTTTACGGAGTCTTACTAAGATTTTCAATAATCACAAAGGAATTATAAGAAATTAAATTGAAAAAATGAATCAGGAAATGAAAATTATTCCAGGCCGGTTCTGGATAGTCACTACGGTGCTGTTGCATAATCAATGACATAAGGCAAGGGTTTTGTTTCCTCGAATCAGACGCAAATGCTAGTCGTGCATAGACTTCAATGATGAGAAGTTTCAGCACTTAAACACAAGACCTTTCTTGGACGGAACCAGGAAATCAGCGGGAAATTATATAATTATGTCATTTCATACCGTTGACTCTAGATATCCAAACTCGAAAGCAAAATTCTCAGTGACAGTGACCACAAGATGGAGGAACATTAGTTGGATCAAGACAACAATGTCGCTGAAGCTTACATTTCAAATAAAGATTTTGGAATCAGGAGTTAAATTTTTTGATAATATTGGCTAAGCATTTTGGCTCAGTAAGTCGGCAATTCATGATTGATCTCAAAGTTAGACATTTGGCTGTAGAGCTGTCAGAGGAAAGAAAAGTCTTTAGTCATCATTTTTCTGTGTACGACAATTGCCTGTAATAGAACAAGTCCAGGCATTTTATGATAAGTAATCATTACACTTAAGAACAAGGGCATTTATCTGTTAGTCTACAATGCAACTAGTCCAAATGTTTTAATCTGATCAGTTAACAGCAGCCATAAGTTTCTTCGACAGCAAGAGGTGAGGAAGGAAGGGATCGGATAATTATCTTTGAATCGGTAAAACGTTTTTTCACGTTTCATTGAAAAAAGAACATTCTTAAATCGTACATGCAAAGTCCGTGGAAGTAGTTGGGAGGAAAACAAGAAAGGCGGCGGTCGGCAGGCCGCGTTTGTCCAAGATAAACCAAGTCTCGACACGGATAAAAGAAATAGAATTACTCTGTAATTTAAGAAATTTTTAAAAAATGTTCTACTATTTTTTATTTTTTATAAAATTCTTTCTCTTCAACTTATATATGTAGAAAATAACAACAAAATATAAGTGTCATAAATAATATACTTGTATTAATCCAAGGTTATTCGTATGATAATTTAGCATATCTTTTAAATTAAAATTGATTCTAATTAATAATTTATTATAATTATCTTAAATTATTAATTTAAGTCAAATTTAATTGGTTAAGATCAGGTTTAAGAGTTGATATAGTTTATCACATATATTTTAAACAAAATCTTCAAGAAGAGATTTAAAAAACTAAAAATTAGAAGATTTTTTAAGAAAATGTAAAGAGTAAAGAGTTTATCTTTTACTCCAATAATTATAAATTAAATTATTAATTTAAGTAGAATTTAATTAGGTCATATCAGATTTAAGAGTTGATTTAATTTGATTAGTTTAGGCATGATGTTCATATTACATTTTTTCGTTATTTTTAAAAATAAAAATTAAAAGAACGGGTTAAAAAGTAGGAGGATTTTTTTTTTGAAAATTGTAAAGATTAAAGAATTTTTTATAATTTTGAAAACTATTGAAGAGGTATATGTATTTTATTTGGATAATTATAAATGAAACGAGTATAAATAAGATAATTATAAATAATGTAATTATAAAGCAATATTATGAATTGCAAGACATAATTACCACGTTGAAAATGGAGCTGGGCGGTTTGCTTCTGCTGGAAGAGTTCTGAAAATTATTTACGTGAATCAAATGGCCTAACTTAAGCTGTCAGTCAAATAATTGAAAGACAATTCAAAATTTCTTATCAAACCTGTCTAAAGAATTCACGCAATCGTGTTTAGCTAATCCTTGTGACTCCCTCAAAGCTCTTAATTCAGGTTCGCTCTATAAATATAAGCTGAAATCTCTTATATTCTTACAACTAATTGGCTAAGGATCAGAAACATTTTCTGTGAAGATCTTGTATTGTATTAATAATTGCTTCTCTTCCCTTTGCTTCCTCATCCGTTTTGCATTCTTCTCAAATTCATCAAGATGTCCCGTCCGCCATTACTGTTGCTAGCTTGTGCTTTAGCACTTCTATCTTCTTCTATGGCTGCTGCTGCAATTGTAGAACACACATTTGAAGTAATTTCCTGACTTTCTTCTGTGATCTCTTCTGGAAAATTTCGAAGGTGTGAGTCCATGCAAAGGTGCATGGCTCAGGATTGGACAGAAACTGACTCTCCTTGATAATGTTTCAGGTGAAAAATCTCACTGTCCGAAGGCTCTGCAACGAACAGGTCGTGACTGCGGTGAACGGAAGTGTCCCCGGTCCAACGATTCGTGCTCGTGAGGGCGATACTCTTGTTGTTAAAGTCATTAACAACTCTCCGTACAACATGACCATTCACTGGTAAATCCTGG
>JAOTAX010000004.1:31777525-31803189 GCA_025629825.1 Erythroxylum guanchezii
TTATCAACGCTGCACTCAATACACAACTGTTCTTCAAAGTAGCCAACCACAGTCTGAGAGTTGTTGGCATTGACGCTTCATATACAGAACCTTACGACACTGATGTTGTCGTCACTGGTCCCGGCCAGACAGTGGACGCTCTCCTGACCACGGACCAGGCGGTTGGATCTTATTACATGGCGACGAGTCCATATGCAAGCGCAGTTGGTGTACCTTTCAATAATAGAACCACAAGGGGTCTCTTAGTCTACAATGGGTCAACGTCAACTTCACCAATAATGCCTCAAATGCCGGCCGCCAATGACACTCCGACTGCTCACACCTTCTTCAGTAACATCACTGGCCTCGTCGGAGGTCCTCACTGGGTCCCAGTACCGACTCAGATCGACGAACGGATGTTTGTCACCGTTAACCTTGGATTGTCGGTGTGTGGAACCAACACCACTTGTAAGGGACCATTGGGGGCTCCATTGGCTGCTAGTATGAACAACCACTCCTTTCAACTTCCGACCAACTTGTCCATGTTGCAAGCTTTCTTCTTCAATGTGAGCGGCGTTTACACGCCTGATTTCCCTGATAATCCTCCGGTTGTGTTCGATTACACCAACGTTAATAACAGTCTCAACAAATCCCTGATTTTTACACCCAAATCAACAAGCGTGAAGGTGCTCAAATACAACGCGACAGTGGAGATGGTTCTGCAGAATACGGCACTGATCGGAATAGAGAATCATCAAATCCACATTCATGGATTCAACTTCCGTGTTCTGGCTCAAGGGTTTGGGAATTATGACCCTGTCAATGACCCTAGCAAGTTCAATCTTGTTAACCCGCAAGTTCGCAACACCATTGGAGTACCTTCAGGTGGTTGGGCAGTCATTAGATTCATAGCTAACAATCCAGGTAACTAAACTCTTCAACTCTCTTAACATCAATCTTCTTCTTCATTTTTATCGTACCTGGATCTGATGTTTTGTTGAAACGGAACACTTTCAGGTGTGTGGTTTATGCATTGCCATGTAGAAATGCACTTACCATTGGGACTTGCGTCGGCTTTTGTTGTTCAAAATGGACCTACGCCGTCGTCTAGGCTACCGCCGCCTCCGGCTGATCTTCCACAAGATCAATGGTGTGGTGCATTTCAACCGAATATTGGAAGGGGCTTGCCTTTACCTACGGGTTTGCCTTTACCTGCCGATAATATTGGAAGGGGCTCGCTTTTAGTTGCCGAATTCTGGAGAGTTTACTCAGGACTTATACTAGTATGGGTACTTGGCTATTGACGCGTTGTAAGTGGATTACTTAGAGATAATTAGCATTCTTTCTTCTTCCAATATAGTTTTGTATAAGGGTAATTTTTTAATGGCAGGTATCCGTGATTTAATACATATTCAATATGGGAGGTATAACTTCAGTATGTATATGGAGAAGGGACCAATGTGCCGATAACCTGATTTTTTTAACAGAATTATTAAACCCAGGTTTACGTATATTACAGGAGCCTTCGATGATCGTTGTGGAACTTATCCACCGAAACAAGCAAGGAATTTCATACCACAAAATACTGCACTAAAGAGTTGTTTGTCTTGTTTTGTGTGGGGTTGTTTTGTTTTCTGTATCCTTTGTAATAAAAAAAAAAAAGAAAAAGAAAGTGGTTCGACAACGCATTCATGGCATAATGATTGCCTGGTATAATGATTGCCTTTTCATCAGAATAAGCACATGGTTCTTTGATTCTTTTGTACGATGCCAAGTTTGTCCTATTTAAGCATGTTACAACCAAATATAATTTTATCTCCAATGTAATAATCATAAGGGAAAATTCTTCTTCCTGTGCGTGCATCTACTTGTTTGACTTCACGTGAATATAATTACTTAGCGACTGCTTGTTTAGTGGATACAAAGGGAAAGAAATGGATATGTAATGAAAAATAAAATTTGGTAAGAGATTATGATAAGATGGTTTATACTTTTATTACTAATTTTTTGACATTACTTCATTCCTCTCTATTATGAAAAGAATGAGAGTCGTTCCTCTGGTATCTTTTGATATTCTTTAACTAATGTTATCGTTAATTAATTAATTAAAATATAATTTTATTTTTTAATTAATTATATTATTATTATATAATTAATTAAATTAACAATATAATTAATTCATTATAATTAATTAAAATATAGTTAATTAATTAGTTACAATATAATTAATTAAAATATAATTCATTAACTAGTGAAAATATAATTAATTGATTAGTAATAGTATAATTAATAAAATATAATTCATTCATTAATTAAAATATAATTAATTAATTAATAACAGTATAATTAATTAAAATATAAAATTATAATTAATTAATTAATTAATTAAAATATAATTATTTTTATTTATCAATATTTTTTACAAACCAACCACTATCAATGGTAATGATAATCATTCCTTTCTCTTAACCAACTATTATAATTATAATGATAATATCCATTCTCATTCCTCACTATATTTATTCTCATTCCTATTACCATTCCCCTATACGAACCAACCGTCCCATGTCATTTCCTTAGTTACACATGTTCTTCCCTTTAAATTATTTGACCAGGCCAGGTCTTACAATTATTGTAAAAGATGACGTCATATTTTATTTTTAATTAAATAAAAAAATAAAAATAGGTTGGATGGGGCAGAGTAGGACTCGAGCTCAAGCCGAGATAGAAATGGGCCAGGTTAGGGCTGAATAGGAATGTCAATAGATCGGGCCGGGCCTAGGCCGCTCCTAGCCCGGCCTGGCGTGACTCCTCATTGAATGGCCCGTGGCCTGGTTGGGCCGAACTTTTTTGACTCGTAGTCTGGTCAACTCAAGTCAAAATTGTCAAGCCTAGGGCTAGATACGAATCACAATAAATAAATAAATAATAAATTTAACATACTATAATAAATGTTCTCAAAATCGCTTTTCAATCTCAATCAAGTATAAATTGTTTCTAAAATAATATTAACTCAAGGTTGGTCTGTTCACTTCATGTCTAGGCAGGTCGGCCTGAGTTTAAGCCCAGTTGTTATCCCTATAAAAAATAATATAATTTGGTTGTAAATTTCTTAAATTTGTAGATGAAAATAATGTTGTCTTAATATAGAAGATTGAACTATATAAGTCTCAAGTCAATCTTCTATAAATAAATTCAACCAAATTTTGAGTCTAATTTAACATTTGATCAACTCTAAACTAGATCAACTTGTGTAGATTAAGTTTGGCGTTGGGTTGAGTTTGGGCCCGCCTAAACCCAATCTCAACTTAAAACGTAACCAAACTTAAACGTAACCAAACTTAAAGCTCGCAGCTTAAGTTTGAGCCCGAGACAAGCCCAATTACTTTATTTTTTAGCTTAAAATTTGAAAACTACGTAAAAGTGAGTTTTGCCCAATTTCCTTTAACTATATATTTGTATGTGACATTTATTTGTTTTTGGGGTAATTTTTGTTGCAATTTTTGGTACTAAAATTTTAAAAAGTTTAGTTAAACAAATAAAAATTTAAATTATAAAAGTACGACTATGTTAAAAAAACATAATTTATCATCTTAAAATTATACAAAGACGTATTGTGATACTGTTATTGTGATACTGTTCAAACACGTTCATAACTACTGTTCATCTTCGTCTTCACAAGTTTACTGGTTAATTTCAATTTTTCGTGGGTTCATGGCTTTCCCCTTGCCTGAAGGCCATCTCCCTAAGAAGGTTCGGGTTCGTGAGCGTGAAGAGGATCCTCCACCGGATCCCAAACCTACTTACAGTGCGGTCCTAGGTACTTCCACGGTGGACGTGGCACCTGTGTCCCATGTTTGGCCGGTGGAAGAGCTGATCGAACCAGTGGACGGAGACATTATCCAGCTCACGGGTGATGCAGGGAAGGGTGTCCTCCTCTCTCAACCGTTTAAGGAGAAGCTGGATCAGCAATGGGAGCATTCGGTTGTCATTAAACTCCTGGGTCGCCGGATTGGTTACAAGGTGCTCTGCACCCGTTTGGCTCTGCTTTGGAGGCCGAAAGGTCCTACGAAGATCATAGATTTGGACTATGATTATTATTTGGTGAAATTCATAGAGCAGTCCGGCTATCTCAATGCTTTAACCAATGGCCCTTGGGTCATCTTCGGGCATGCATTGTCGGTTCAGAAATGGACGCCCAGTTTTCGTCCCTCCCAAGGAAAGGTTACCAGAGCCGTTACATGGGTTAGGTTCCCGGAATTATCTATCGCTCGGTATCATCCTCTGATCCTTTCTGCGCTGGGAAACCAAGTGGGACAGACAGTTCGAATTGATGAGACGACCATGCAGGCACAACGAGGTAGGTTTGCGCGAGTGGCTGTAGATATCGATCTTACTGTCCCCTTAACCTCTTCGGTGGAACTTGATGGTGAGCCGGTACTGGTGGTGTATAAAGGTCTTCCAACTGTTTGTTTTTCTTGTGGAATGGTGGGCCATGAGTCCAGCAAATGTCCTTCGCTCCAGTCCGCTGACCCCTCCCACCCGCCGGCGACTCAGTGTCCGGCCAATGCTTCTACCGCTCAACGTGTCCTGGCGGAGCCAGCGGACGCAGTTCCGCATGCGACAGGGACGCCAGGTTACGGGCCTTGGATGGTGGTGCAACGACGCTCCCCTCTGCCTGCTGTTCAACGTCTCCATCAACGTCAGCCTCACAAGCAACCGTTGGTTTCTCCTGGGGGTGGCTCAAAGTTTACTGCTTTGACAGAACTTGAGACTGACACTCCAGCCACTGATACTGAGGGGGCTAGCACAGTGTCGAAGGATTTGACAGGGAAAGGGACTCGTTGGAATTTGGCTGATTTGGTTCAGATGGGATTTTCCCAAGACCAAAATGGCACCTCCAATTCCCATCATGGTCCCCGTCGTACACGAACTGCCAACAAAGGTAAAGCCAAGGTGAATGTCTCCTCCGTGAGTTCCCCCAGTCTGACAACAGCCAGTCGTCCCCAGGTAGGTGCTACCAGCAACTCCGAGGTATCCCTAATCCCCTCTGCATCAGATAACCATATTGCTGTTACTTTTGATTCGCACTCTGAGATGATATGTGATACTACTTTATTACCTCCTCAAGTTTGCGCGTCTACAGACGCTGGCCCTATGCAGGTAGTTCCTACTCTCACTCGGGCTGGGGATGAGTCGGCCCCAGAGTTATTGCCGCCTTCTAAGCCTCCCGATGTTTCTACGGGGCCCTCAACTACAACTGGGCAGACAGACCTCGTGATGGAGATTCTGGAGTGTGACGGCTCGGGTCCACTCTCTGATACTGTTACCGTTCAATCGGATGTTTTGATGCCCGAGTCAATGCCAAGTTCTTGATGTCAGTCCTCTTATGGAATTGTCAAGGCATGGGAGGGCTGAATAGCCAGGTAATACTACGTAATTATTTACGTATGTATCACCCGGGCATTCTAGTTTTATTTGAGCCTTGTATTAGTGGCAATAGGGCCAACACTGTGATTAGGAAACTAGGCTTTGATTACTCGTTTCGAGTGGAGGCTGCTGGTTTTTCTGGCGGTATTTGGCTGCTTTGGAAAGAGGGTATTGAGCTCTCGGTGGTCATTGCTCATCGTCAATTCATACACACGAAGGTTCGGCTGGATAATCTTTCCTTTGCCTTTACGCCAGTTTATGCCAGTCTCCAACAGACCAGCCGGAGGGTCCTTTGGAAGTTGTTAGCCTGGATTGGAGCTACTACTTTGGAGCCCTGGCTAGTGGGGGGCGATTTCAATGCTAAACTGGCGGTTTCTGATAAACAAGGGGGCGCCCCTCACACTCGTATTGTTAATCATCAGTTTCGGGATTGGGTGCATCACTGCGGTCTCCATGATTTGGGTTTTCTAGGATCTAAATTCACTTGGCGTCGGGGGTTGACTCAAGCTCGTTTAGATCGGATGTTTGGCTCGACTTCGTGGCTCCAAGCCTTTCCGCTCACGGTCAATCAACACCTTCCTTTTCTGGGTTCTGATCATCGCCCTCTGCTGGTTCATCTCCAGCACTCCGCTCCTCAGGCGTCTCACTCTTTTGGGTTTCATTTTCAAAATGCTTGGCTTACTCATCCAGGTTTCAATGAAGTGGTGGTCGAGCATTGGCTGCCGATGGCTGATTCCTTTAGCAAATCCCTAAAGGGTTTTGCTCGCCACCTCTCGCGTTGGAATCATGAGGTGTTTGGGCATATTTTCCATCGAAAAAAGCGTCTTATAGCCCGACTGGAGGGCATCCAGCTAGCGATGCAGACTGACTCGTCGGACGCACTGTTGGAGCTCGAACTTCGGTTGTGCAATGACCTTTTACAAGTGTTAAGTGAGGAAGAAATCTTCTGGCATCAACGAGCCAAATGTGATTGGATTTCTAAGGGTGACCGGAATACCAAATTCTACCATACCGTCACTCTTGCGAAACGGCGGAAGTTACACATTGCTCGCCTCTTGGATAACAATGGGACGCTAGTGTCGGGTCCTGCTCAACTCCACACCCTAGTGCGGAACTTCTTCCTTCAGTTGTACACTCCTGACACCGATGAGCGGATTCCTTTTCCCGTTTCTGGTGCTTTTCCTCAACTTTCCCCGGACCGGATTCAAGATCTAGAACAGCCAATCACTGCTACTGAAGTTCAACAGACGGTTTTTTCCCTCAACCCTAATAAAGCTGTGGGTGTGGATGGGTTCAATGCTCTCTTCTTCCAAAACCAATGGGCTCAGGTTGGCCATTCGATGGTCAACTTGATTCAAGGTATTTTTACTCAGGATCAATGGGAGTGGGAATTAAACCAAATTGTTTTGGTTTTAATTCCTAAAATCCCTGCCCCCCTGAGCATCACGCAGTTTCGGCCCATTAGCCTTTGTACTGTTCTGTATAAAGTGATTGCTAAAATTATTGTTAATCGGTTAAAACCTCATATGGACTATCTTGTTCAGGAGACCCAATGCAGTTTTATTCCTGGTCGTCAGATTACTGATAATATCATCATCGCTCAGGAAGTGATCCATTCGATGCGGAAGAAAACTGGTCACAAGGGATATCTTGCGTTGAAGGTTGACCTGGCGAAAGCCTATGACAGACTTAACTGGGACTTCCTCCATAATACTTTAATGGAAATTGGTATCCCTTTGTATCTTACCAGGATTATCATGAAATGTGTGACTACTGTCTCTTTCCAGGTCGCTTGGCAAGGTACTTTGTCTGACCCGTTTAGTCCTTCCCGGGGTATTCGTCAGGGGGATCCCCTTTCTCCCTATCTTTTTGTGCTTTGCATGGAACGGTTAGGGCACCTCATTTCCAGGGTGGTTGCCCACGACCAGTGGAAACCGATCCGTTTGGGTTCCTCGGGCCCTCCGATATCTCATCTTTTTTTCGCAGATGATTTGGTTCTTTTCGGTGAAGCCACTGCGGCTCAGACGCACCTAATTACACAAATTTTGGATACTTTTTGTCAGGCGTCTGGGCAATGCATTAACTTCAGTAAAACCAGGATATTTTTCTCTAAGAATGTTCCGAACCATTCGGCGCGTCACCTGAGCCAGGCTCTTCAGGTTACGCAAACTAACAATCTTGGGCAATATTTGGGAGTCCCGTTATTACACGAGCGTGTTACTCGTAATACGTACCAATATATTTTGGATAACGCCCAGCAGAAATTGAATGGGTGGAAAGCTCGTATGCTTTCTTTGGCCGGTCGGGTGACTCTCACTCAATCTGTCATTGCTTCTCTTCCCATATTCACCATGCAAACGGTTCGCCTTCCTCGTCAGCTGTGTGACGATCTTGAAAAAGTTATGAGGAATTTTATTTGGGGACAGCAGGACGGTCCCAAGAAAATACATCTGGTCAGTTGGGAGGATCTTTGCAAACCTAAGAAGGCGGGGGGTCTCGGTATCAAGCGTATTCGTTCGATGAATGATGCTCTTCTCATGAAACTCGGCTGAGATGTCCTTACTAAACCCTAGGCGCTTTGGGTTCGGACTCCGCAGGCCAAATATAAGGTTGATATGGTTCATATCCCTCCAACCTTGACGAGATCTGGTGCTTCGAGCACTTGGCGAGGAATTGCGGCCGTTTGGCCGTTCATTCAGCAAGGAGCTTTCTGGCAAGTTGGCCATGGACAACGCATTCTCTTCTGGCTGGACCACTGGTTAGCTGATTGGGGCCCCCTTTATTTATTGGCCCTGACCGCCATCCCTGAGAGTATCTTGTACGCTACTCTTCAGGATTTTCACGACAACAATGGTAAATGGAATTGGCAAGTTTTCCAAAATTATCTCCCCGCTTCTGTTTGCATGACTATTGCGTCGGTTACTATTGGCGCTGGGGAGGAGGATCGGTTGAGCTGGGGTCCGGCTTCAAATGGGCGGTTTATTGTTGCGACTGCTTATGATCTGCTTGAACATCTCAATACTGATGCTTTCAATAGCCACTGGGAGGCAATTTGGAAGTGGGTGGGGCCTCAGCGCATCAGATCTTTTCTCTGGCTGGGATCTAAACGGAAGTTGCTTACTAATCAAGAACGCGTGGCCCGTCATCTGACCACGGAGGCGGGTTGTCTCTCCTGTGGTCAGGAGGAAACGGTCATTCATGTTTTACGGGATTGTCCTCGGGTTCAATCCTTCTGGAAGCACTTTCCGGCTCCCATGGTCGGTGGAGATTTTTTTAGTCAAGGGGCAGACCAATGGCTCCAATTTAATCTGCATCGTCAAGTGGCCGTCCAACAGGTCGCGTGGGCTACTATATTTGGGGTTGCCTGTTGGTTTTGTGAAAATGGAGGAATAACAGCATTTTTGAGCCGGGTTTTACTTGGCCTCCTGATGGGCCTTGTATTGTCATGGCTTATACGAATTCGATCATTAGAGCCAGTGCTCTGGAAAATCGTCTCTTTCCTTCTCAGGGTCTTCCTTTGGGTTCGTTAGTGGGCTGGACTCCTCCTCTCGATGGTTGGGTCAAGTTAAACACCGATGGAGCCGTGCAACTGGGCTCTACTTTAGCTTCTGCTGGCGGTCTCCTTCGAAACTGCCAGGGGCGCTAGTGCGGGAGTTTCTTATAGCGAATTGGCGTCGGCACTCCTATCTTGGCGAAACTCAACGGGGTGTATTCTGGGTTGCTTCTGGCCTGGGCTTGGGGTTATCGCCGCGTGATTCTGGAAGTGGATTCCCTTGAGGTCATTAATCTTCTTTCGTCTTCTCTTTTTGATCTAATTGAGCTTTCTGTTTTGGTCACAGGTATTCGCAACTTGCTTCGTCGTGACTGGGACGTTCATTTGAACCACACGCCTCGAGAGGGGAACCGCTGTGCAGATCATTTGGCATCTCTAGCCTCGGTCGAGGCGCCGGGACTACATTTATTGCGAGAGCCTCCCTGGAGCCTTTTAGATGACCTTCATCGGGACCAGTAAGGAACTCTTTACCCTTGATCCATGCGGAGGGGATTATATTACCAGAGCTAGTCTCTTTGTTTTCTTTCCCGTGAAAAAAAAAAAAGAGTTTTAAGTTGGAAGTTACCCAAGTCAATGATCAGTTTCAATCAACCCAAACCTCAAGTTAAGTTAGGACCTCAGGATGACTGAAGGTCCAACTTGACAACTCGAACGATCCGTGCTCTTAATCCGCAAAATGATATAGTTTTGATAATCCTCAAAACAATATAGATATTATTTTTGAGCGGTTCAAAGGAACTCATGTTCGGATTTGAGCTATTGAGTTTCAGACCAAATTCAAGTGCACCTTAATGGTTCTGATCAAGTTTGTCAATATCACATTGATTCCTAAAAAAGGAAATTAAACTCAGCATTACAATATTAAGGGGGTATTTGTTTCTTTTTTATTTTTTATTTTCTGTTTTTTGTTGCCAAATTTAGTGAAAACTCTTGTTTGTTTGAACTTTTAGTTTTGGTTTCTGTTTTTTATAATTTTCAAAAATTATAAAAATCATAAAAGTAGTTTTTGTTTCCTGTTTTTGTTTTTTTTATCTGATTTACTATCATTTAGATATATATTATTTAATTATTTAATAAAAATTATGAATAATTTAATTCAACATTATATTTATATATTTAATAAATTAAAAATAATTTTGAATAATTTAATTTAATTTAATTTAATTAATTTAATTATATATAATTAAATTTAAAATATATAAATATTCAAATAAAATTTCATTTAATAATTAAAACATATTTCAAATAAATATTAATTTATAAATAAAATTTTAATTTTTAAATTATTTATTTTTATTAAAATAACATAATTTTATTAATAATTCGTTAATAAATATTATATAAGAGATTAAATAAATTTATTTAAATAAAAATAATTTATCTTTAAGCTTTATCTAAAATGTTATTATTATTATTGATAAAAATATAACTACATTAACATTAACAACTAAACAACTTTTTGTTTTTATTTTAAAAAAATTAAAAAAAAACTGAAAACTACAACAAAAAAATAGAAGTAAAGCCAAACGGTCCCTAAATATAGTTCATACTTCTAATCAGATAAAACCGATGCAAATTAAACAACTCATGAGAGGAACAGAAAACTCATTATTAATTAACTGGAAACAAAATCAAATAAGCAATTTTGATTTAATTTGATCCAACACAAATCCGAATGAATTCTATCTCTCTCATTTGCCAAATGGCCAAATGGGAATATTATTACTTCTTCAATTTACAATAATCCGCAGTGTAATCAATACAGTATGAAGAAAGAATATTGAAAAGCCACAAATAGATTACATAGGAGCAGAAGCTGGAGCAGAAGCTGGAGCGTGAGCAGAAGCAGCAGATACATCACTACTGGTTACAGGCGCTGAAGCTTCACCTGAGCTCATAAGCTGGATCATCGAACGGTGGGGATTGGTCCTCGAAGCCGAGCAAAGATCAGGTAGATACGCACCTGTATGCATATAATATTATCAACATCATAAATAGTAAAAATATATTATTTTTATAATAATGTGTAGTTTCCAAGTTTGATTTGAGCATTGAAATTGATAAGTCAACCATAGGACAGATTGGACCGATTCTTTGATTAAAGGTTAAGGAAACAAAAAGAACTAAAGAGTGAAAGCGAAAGTGCATCCACGACCAAGTCCTTTTGATTGAAGAAAAGTATTTAACACCACAATTAGCTTAAACAAATCCTTTTTTTGATTGGTGAATTAAAGAGAAACGAAATTTTATTACCTTCACCAGCAGCCAGGTTGAAGTAAAGGTCAACAATGTTGGGACAATGTTGATAACAAGGTGGTGAACAGAGCTTGGAGGTGAACTGAGGTTCGAGAAGTGCATCAGAAGAGATACCAACAGAGTTTCTATCAACCCCACAAGCCTTCACACACTCATCGGTCTCTATATAATTCGCCATTCTCTCCACCACAATCTCCGATGTCCGGCACTGATACCCAACACTCTCATCTTCCTTACCATATGTCTCCAACAAACACCTCTTCCCTGATGATGCAATTGAGAAGGCACACACATCGTTTGGCAATTCCTCACAAACAATCTCACCTGCAAAACACACACACTAAGATCAATTTACGGATTGCGGATTAAGATTATACAACATGCATGCATGCAAGGTTGATTCTCTTACCTAAAGCGGCATGGAAGAAGATGGAAGAGAGAAATACAACTAATTGCAACTTGAACGCAGCCATGGTTGATCGTATGAGACAAGAAAGAAGGAAAGATACGTGCGAGAGGGGGTGAAAATAGTGGAGCTTGTGTATATAAGCCAAGAAAGGATATTTAGAGACTATATATAGAGTTTCTTAACACTTCATCAATCTGTCACTAACTAACAACGTAACATGACGTCTGCTATATTTAGAAACACGTAATTCAAAGTTTTTTCTTTAGTCACGACGTGTTTGGAATTTGGATGTCTCTCGAATAATGCCTTCCCAACTGTGAGGAAGTTTCTTGTTTCATTGGTTTGACAAGTCTTCTGTCCTCGGTCGTTTGGCAGCCGAGATTTGTAGAATTTGGAAAAACCGACTATGTTACGTTTTATAACATTTTAGTTAGTTATTCTCCTTTCTTTTTATATATTTTTAAAAACTTAAATTAGTTTTTTTCTCTCGTTAATAACAATAATTAAAAAATTCAACCGATTCAATTGTAAAAACCTTAAATCGTTCAACTTTTTTATTTGATTTTTAATTTTTCGATTTGATTTACTTTAATAATTTTTTGCTGTTAAAAATTGATCAAATTATTAATTAATCAGTCATTTTTTTAAATTCAGAAGTTCTTATAAACTAAAATTTATTTATTTATTTATTTATTCAATTAAACTTCAAAATTTTCGATGGACAAAGACAATCTCTTTCAATTATATTTTGAATTTTTTAATTTTATTCAATATTTAACCAATTTTATGATGGTTTAATACCGGTTAAATCTTAAATTTTTTGTTCTATTGGTTTAACTTCCGGTTTGATTTTTAAAACATTAATTAATATTGATTTATAGGAAAAAAATAGTGTAATTTTGATAAAAGTCATGCGTTTAGTGTTTTAATACAATAAATTTAGTTTATATATTAAAATAAATAAAATTATAAAAGAAAATTGACTCATCAAACTTTAAAAATTCTACTTTTTCTGTTATTCTAAGCTGACTGACCAAGGAGAATAAAAAAATCACATGAACGAGTCAAAACGCGTACATAGACACTCGTCAATGTCCAAACGGTTTGTCTACACTTCAGATTGAAGAAAAGTCATAATCACTTCTTTATTTAACAAGGCGGCAATGATGATATAATATAAACAGGTCCCAACCGTACCTGCTCTGGAGTTTCTTCCACGTTATATGACCAAATTATCAAAGTCTTCCCTTTGATGTGTACCAACTTACCAAAGTCTTCCCTTTTACGTGTAGCGTGGGTTCACATCGAGACAATTGATGGCAACAGGTTGAGCCGGGCGAGTACAAATTCGATCTGAATTTTCCTTGGAAGTTTTAGTTTAACTTGAACTTGTATTAGACTCAGTCGAGTTGAATCAATCTTTGGTTCGATAAGATACTAAGCTGATTAGTAACTCATTTCTTGTTAGAATAATCTTAAGAAATCTTGTCATTTTCCGCGCTACAACAAAACATCAGCTACGATTTTTTTAGCCATGATTTCTTTTATTTATTTAAGAATTAACGAAAACTCTTCACAATCAAGACTACAAATTATTTATTATCACATAAAAAACTACGAAAAAATTTTATTTCGAAGTTATAATTATATTAGTAAATACCAATATTATTTATTATATTTTCAATTAATTTTTTTTTCATAAAACAGAGCGAGAAGAAATTATATGGACAAAAGTGTAGTAAGATCACACTATACAAGCTTACTCACTCTAAAAAAGGTTAAAGGTGGATGTCAGAAAAAAAGCAAAATAACTATGTAAGTATGAAAATTTGTTCAAATTTTAAGTTTATTTATTTATATAGTACTAATTAATAATATTTGAATTCAATATTGATTTTGTTTTTTTCAATTTTATAATAAGATGCAGGAATTATTGCAAAAATCATTGTCTAATAGAAATGAGCCAAATGTAGATAAAATTTGCAACAATGTTCTTCGTACAAGATCTGACTACATTAGAGGCTTTTCATTCTCATTGAGACCAACATATGTTGACTGTCTTTCAAAAGTTAGAAAATAATGAACGAAAGTTGGTCAAGCTTGAAAATATGATCAAACAAATACTTGGCTCGAATTATATAAGTAATAGTAACGATAAAAACAATTATTAGTTTGTACATAACTATTTTTGTTAACATTTGTATTTCATATTTAAAAATATTTTAATGGTTATATAAAATTTTTTCAATTTATAATTATTTTTAAATATATTTTTGTATCATAAATTATTAAAAAGTTCTAAATATTACATATAATAAAATGGATTAAAAATGTCACCAATAATTATAATTGACATGATAAAATTGTTACTAATAATGTTTATTAAAAAATTAAAATAGTAGCTAAAAGATTTACTTACTTTTTTAAAATCGTGGACAAAACTTTTTAACTATGTTTTGAAAACGTTGCCTATAACTTTTGGTTGCGTTTCCAAAAAGGCAACAATTTTTTTTTGCTATGTCTACTATACCATCGCCAAAAATTTTGGGCAATGATTAAAAATTCATAGCTAAATATTATTAGCTACGCTAACAGTAATGTAGTTAATAACATTTCGCCACGAAAACTAAGTGTATCAAAATATCATTGGCGATGATTTCTCGTATTGTCGCGACTCTCTTTTCGCTATGTATGTAGCTCATAGCAAAAAATAATTAGGGACGATTTGTTAAAAACATAGCCTATAGCATTTTGCTATTGGGATTTTGTGACGATTTGGGTGACATTGTAATATCATCGCTAAATATTATTAGCGACGAATTAAGGACCTTTAGCGACGAAAATTTTCAGCACTAAAAGATCCTTCTGTTGTAGTGACGATTCTTATTTTTATTGATATCTCACGATCAAGATATTGGTTTATGCCCTATAACCAATTGATTTGGTTGTAGTTTAGTGACAATTATTTAAAAGCGTTATTTATTTTGCACATGTTTAGATGTATAAGATAAAGTCCATGGGATAATTATACATTGCAAATAAAAATATTATGAGATTCATATCACATTTGTGTGTTATCTCTAAATTATTCATTGTTATTGTTCTATTAATACTAAACATTAATAGAACCTAAAAAGATTAGCACACATTACGTTTTTTCTTATGAAGGAAGTGGTCGATCTTATAGGTTAAAGTACGGAGATACTTAAACAAGTGTGTTAGTGCTTGTTAGAGAACAAGTTTATTGAACAGACTTGATATGAGAAATTCATTTGGAACATTACTTCTATGTCTATGGAATTCTCATTGTGACGATTGTATAAGTGATCATTTGATTTGAGATCATCAAAGTTATCTTGTATAGAGATTGCTATGTTTTGATACTACTTATGACATATTTAATAATGGGTCAGTCAATCGGTATTCATTGGATGCAACATGAACTACATAGAGGTAATTGTGTGATTGTTAATGGACATTTTATATTGATTTTAGATATATAATTTACTAAACTCTTGTCCATTTAATGTTTAAATTGTACTAATTAAGAATTATTTGTTTTAATTTTAGATACACATTAGATTTGAAAATTTTAAAAGCCTAAAGGAAGGAAAGCTCTAAAACGAAGGAAGGATATTAAAAAAGAAAAAAAAAAAGAAAAACGCTAACGTTTTTGGCCAAGGAGAATGAGAGCTTGTTCGTGAAGGAGAGGTTTAAAAACATGAATCAAGAGTGGATCAAGGACCTGGAGCTTATTTGATAAAAGTGGACCAAACCACAAACAAAAAATGGACACATAAGGACAATCAATAGAGAGCATGAGTTTGCATGGGACCAGAAAACTCTTTCAAAAACATTAAATACATGGAGCGAAAACAAGGCAGTGGCGGCACAAAAAATATAGAGAGGAAGAAAACCTATGAGGACAGCTAGAAGGGACATTCAATATACATAAAAACCAAAGCAGGAGACTGGCGGTGGAGATCGGAGAAAAACGTGCTTATGCATAAAGTTAGGCATGAATGACGGGCGTGGACATTGAATAGGGAGAGCAACAAAAAAACATATACTCTCCAGCACTCACGCAAAAGCCCAACGGAAAAAACACTCTCCACTCACACACGTTGGCAGCTGGTGAACATTAAATGAAGAAAATAGCTAGTGGTGGCAAGAGGACGCTACAGCAGCTGAAGCAAGAGGACGTTACAACAGCTGTAGCAAGAGGACGTTGAAGCGTGAGTGTTGTGCGTGAGCTGGTGGCAAGAGGACATTACAGCAGCTGTGGTTAGAGGACGTTGAAGCATGAGTGTTGTGCGTGAGCTGTGTTGTGCATGAGCCGATGGACCAATAAAACTTATTTGTCACATCAACGGCAGAGTAGGGAAGACAGTTGCGTGAACCAAGGAATGTCAAAAGGTGGACGGAAACCTTAGATAGAAACAAGAAGATAGCGTGAGCAGCTACAGCAGCAAGAAGACATCGTGAGCAGCTACAGCCGCACGTGAAGGGGTGTTTTTTTAATTTGTTTTTATTCCTTATTTATTTTAATTGTTGTGGATTTAATCAATCCAAATATATATTATGATTATGATTTATGTTACATTGTTAAATACGTGTGAATAAGTTTTTTTTCGATTAAGGTTAAGATTGACATTGGATTATGACAATTTTGTGGTATTAATTTTTGCTTGATTGAATGCATATTTAATCCTAATTTAACTTGATCACCTAGATTAAGACCTTTAATGATTGAATGCCATAACCAAATGGATTTAATTTGTCGACAAATTAATCAAGCAACATACTTGAGACTAAAGTGTAGACCAACCTTAGGATCTTGTATGAGGATACTTAGGATTAACGAACTTAGTTTTAGGCTTCTTGTATTGAATGCCTTTTATTCCGAATTATCCATGAACCAAGTAGGTAACTCAGATTTAGGAGAGAAGGGAATTCCCATGAACATTGGGTTCGACTTATTTAAGTAAAGTAATTCCTATATCAATCCACTATTACAATTTTTAGTGTCCAATCTAATTGAAATCCGATACCTTAGCTGATTTATGTCATTTGACTAAATTTAGTCGTTTTTTTTAATACCTTGCAATTTACATATTTCCTTGATTCGCTTATTTTATTTTATTTTCAAATCACTCAATTCTTGATCGTCCGAGTAATTTTCATCATTTAATTTAATTGTCTTGCATGTTGAAATTTCCTTAGGTACGATATCCGGTTCTTACCGTTTTATATTACTTGTCGATGGGGTGCACTTGCCTCTAGTTGGTATAGATAGAATTCAATTTATATATTTTTTATTTAGACCGTGTTTTCGGGAAAGTAGTCGATCTTATAGGTTATTACATTTTTCCTTATGAAGGAAGTGGTCGATCTTATAGGTTAAAGTATGGAGATACTTAAACAAGTGTGTTAGTGCTTGTTAGAGGACAAGTTTACTGAACAGACCCGATATGAGAAATCCATTTGAAACATTACTTTTATATCTATGGAATTCTCATTGTGACGATTGTATAAGTGATCCTTTGACTTGAGGTCATCAAAATTATCTTGTATAGGGATTGTTATGTTTTGATACTACTTATGACGTATTTAATAATGGGTCGGTCACTCGGTATTTATTGGATGTAACATGAATTACATGGAGGTAGTTGTGTGATCAAGATATATTTTACCACCCTAAAGTAATTAGGAAGAATGTTTTGTTGTTCTCGATTAATAGTAATTCGGGAAATCCTTAGCCAAAGTATAACACTTTATAAATAGTTTGCAAATATCATTAATTCAATTGATAACTAATGGTAGAGAACTAATCACTACAAGAAAATAAGGAGTTGCCAACGGAATTTTCCAATAGAAAGCACGGGGATTCCGTCGGTAATCTCATTTACTGACGTAGTGGTGCAACGGAGACCGACATCGGCGCCGGCACGGTCGACATTTATTACCGACGGAAAGATCAAACGGTCGGTAATGTTTTACCGACCGAATGGGAAAAGCGTTGGAATAGTGGGGAACACGCCTCCGACGGAACCGTCGGAGGGGGAGCAAAGAGTTTCCGACGGAACCATCGGAGAACATTTGTTTAGATACTGACGGTTCCGTCGGAACATAACATCCTCAACACCGACGGTAATGTATACCGTCGATAATGTTAGCTATTAATGAAATATACCCTTGAATGCTTAATTCAAAAGGTGGTTCCTGTTTGATCGCCTACGTCACCTATAAATCTCTGTTAATGTTTTGTTGAATGACAATTTTCTGAAAATCTGGTCGTTAAATTGGATTCCAATTTGAACAATTATAAATTGTCGTAACATAAGTTTAGGAGTTTTTAACCCATGGAATTTGTTTATAGAAAAAGTTAAATGATCATGAAAAGGGAAACCATTCTTAACTGTAAATTGTAACATTAAATAGTATATAACTGAAAACCAAAGTTATAACAATAACAATTCTATTGTCTTAGTGAGCGTGGCTGGTGTGAGTCTGTATCCTTCGTTCTCATTTCCTCTATGTCATTTCTTAGCTTAGTTATTACCTCCATCAACGTATTCACTGTGGCCTCAAGTTGATTGATACGTCGCGTTGTCGGTTCTGAACTAGATGCTGTTGTTGTCGATATAGTAGAAGACTACGAATAAAATGCATTGGCACATGAGCCGAGGCCAAAGATCCTTCCCCGACTGTCCTTGCCACCCACTGCATCAAAATGTACCTGGGTCTCATCAACAAGTAGTTCATCCTGCGACTGTTGCCCAACTGTTTGTTGTATTTGGTCTTATTAGGAGACAATGCGTATATTATAATTAGTAAGTGATAATTAAAAGTAAGATTGAGTATTAAACTATGAAATGAACATACATTAAGTTCTCGATATCGGCTGTTTACGAATGTCAAACCGTCATGTTTCTTGGTGTGCGTATGCAAGAACAACTAATAGGGTGTAGGCCTAACGCCCATAGAATTTCCCTGCATAACAATGAAAAGTAATAAGTTGAACTAGAATTTATTAAATTTTTGGCAGAGCCTCGGTTATTTTTATGATATTATCCCTGTTCAAGAAAGCAAATTATTCAACACAGCCATAAATGGCACCATCAAATTACTCCACAAAGTCATGATCATTAGGCATACTACACATATATGTTCATGACAACATTAACACATCATTTTACATTCAAATATAGAAAAGTACAAATTGAGAATATAAATGTAATATTCTAAATACTTACAAGTTTCTCTGCATGCTCACGGTGAGTAATTGATCCTCCCGTGTGAACAGAAAGACTGTCTGCCCTTGACCTACCACTTATGTCGTTGGAGTTACGACCCGATATGCACATTGCCTCAGGTGATCTCCAATACTCTAGCCAATGACTCCATGTGGACTCAAGAATATAAGAGGATCGCGCACAAGCATTGTGTATCTGATTAATAAAATCGTGATAACGTATACGGGCTCGCGACTCCCATACACTATGTATTATCCCATTGAGTTCAGAACTCCAATAAAAATGTTTCTGAGAATAAAAGGAATAAATTCATTAATGCTTATAAACATTTTATATGTATGTTATGAATCTATACAACAAAAAGAAAACACATATGTATGGCATATTGTACCTCAAACTCCTGAAAGTAAAATGTCTTTGTGGCCTCTGAGATCTTCTTCCATGCATAACCCTCATGATCAATCCTCTCTTTAAAAGTAGATGTCATTCGTCTTGAATACGGTCCAGACGAATGAACCTAGTATAAGAAGAAATAACAAAAATAAATTTGCAAACATTTAACCCAGCAATATAATGATTCATCTTATAGAGTGTTTCATGTGATCGCACGTACTGTTTATCAGTTATTATTATATACTTTCTGCTATCGGGACCCTCAGATCCAGGTTGCGTCTCGGCTCCTTCATCTTTCATAATTGTATTGGATGATATTTGACTATTGGGATGTTCTGCATCACCAGAGGCAGGTGATGATGTGCCTACAACTGGAGGCGCCGGTAGTGGTGGTGGTGACTCAGTTGCAGCTAGAGGTTGTGATGGGCCACCCTCACAGTAAGTCCCCCCAAACATGCCTCTGAACCTTGACCGCATCACATGACGTGGTCTCTTTGATCCCATATTTGTACCTGAAATTAGTTGTTTACTGAATTCTCCATGACATATGTAAATTTGATCCTAAATCATTTGATTTTACACAATATATGTAAAAGAAACATCTGATGATTGGTTTCATATTATAACTTCGAATTTAGTAATGAGAATAATTGTTATAGTCATAATACAATAATATAACTAGTTCATAGCTCATCCATATTGTATTACAGAGATACATGACAATGATTTTATTTTTTGATGGATTCCAAGTAACATGGGAGTCGGTAAAGGCAAAGGACTCCCCGATAGGTGAATTTTCGAGAAGGTTCCTCGCATGTTCGAACGCTCCAATGGAAACAGTATATGTTCTTCCCGCAAGTGTTTGGTTTTGAATACCTTCTTGCAACAGCTTTGCCGCTATTGCTAAGTTTGTTGGTGAAACATTTGGAAATGGTTTACCTACACCCCAATAGGAAGGACCTTACATATTGTGATCTTAAAATGGGATAATGGAACCTATCCTGAATACGTATACGTACGTGAATTTCCATATGAGCTCTGTGGATTTGACAACTTTTCCAAAGCAACTGATTTGCCAATTCCTTCATCAATCGTTGTGTCATTACTCCCGCCTCCTTCGGCATACATGTCATCTTCGAGATTCATTACAGCTGAAAACATGTAATTGGCTCCATGAAATGTTAACATAACAACTTCATATGTTTGAATTGAGATGAATATAATAAGGAAATTGATGTTGTATGATACTACACACCTTCAAGTAGACAATCGGTCATGGAAGGCAAACGATTATTACGTAAAGAAGTGGAGATTGTTGCTGCATCCTTGATGCTTTCAGCATGGGCAATTTTACCACATTCCTCCCAACGGAATGAATTACATCCATCCGGTACCAGACGCTAAGTCGACATTCCTTAATTAAGAATTGGAAATAAAAATGTGATAGAATACCAAGGAAAGTTTGAGTTGATATTAGTTGTCAAAGGAAAGTCAATGTTGCAGTACATACACAAATTAATCGCTATTAGAACTTAAACGTAAATTACAGTCATCTTCACTTTCTAAAGAATAAGATTCAAAATCTGGCTCCTCTTCAGATCGTTGACCATCTTCCTCCTCTTCAGACAAAATATCAACATATTCACGTGATGGATCATGCAAAGGATCATGATCATCATATGTCACAGATGTATTTATACCATAAGCATCTTCCTGAAATACTTCACTTTCAATTCTCTGATCCCTTTTTACATGTGATTGAAACACACCTCTAGGTTTAACTTTGCACACCGCCATCCAATCTAACGTATCCCGTCGTGTGCTTGGAAAAGGGACATAACAGACCTGTTTCGCTTGCATAGCCAAAATGAAAGGATCGAAATGTTTCAATCTCCTGCACGAGTTGATTCCAACAAGATTGTATCGGCCATGAACTTTTGTTCCAAGGTTTGGAGTGGGGTCAAACCAATCACACTTAAATATCACAGTTCGCTTGATTGGCAACGTAGGGTACTCAACGTCTAGTATCTCAATAATTTTACCATAATAATCCATGAATTCGCTTTGTATGGAAACCCCACTATTTACTGTTGCCATGCTATGACCATGAGATTCTGTATGATATTTGTAGCTATTAACGAAATAAACCGGATACGATTTCACAGTTCGTAGAGGTCCTTTAGTAAGATCAGAAATGAACTTGTTCTCTATTCGATTTTCTAAGGCCTACAAAAATAAATGATTTCAATATCAATGATTACATACGCTAAATTCAACACTTGTTTTGTATAATATAATACGGAGTTGATTTGTAAGTGAAAACTAACATATCTCTCGAACCATCGTGCAAAGTGTCGCCCAACCTCATTATTGACTTCATCCTATGTGCTATTTGGCATGAGCTCGTGTAACAATGCCTCGTACATCCTGTTCGAAATCAGGTAATTTAGTTATCAAAAAGACAAAATGTTAATACCGATATAATGTGGTCGAACTTACTGCACGAAAGGTTGCACCTCTTGACAGTTCAGTAAAATGTAACTATGGGCAGCCTCAATTTCTTGCTCTGTTAACATTCTTCTTGATGCACACCCATATGCTCGCCCAGGAAATGTGAAAATGGATATGTTGCCATCAACATGACTGGTTTCATCCCCATCGTCATTACAAGGAACTGTCCTTGCTCTTGTGTGAACATGTGGCGCAAAATAATGTCCACAAAATGTACTAGTCTCCTCAACTCAATACGCATTACAAATGGAACCTTCAACTCTAGCCTTGTTTTTCACATTTTTCTTCAAGTGATGCAAATATCTATATGACAAATTATTAGTATTACAATGTACCCGTTAAAACCAATCACACTTTATTAACTGGAAGTTCAATGTGAATTATCTCTCCAACGAATACATCCATCGATATTGCACTAGACCAGCTAGTTTAGCCTCGTATGCTAAATGCACAGGTAAATGCTCCATAAAATCGAAAAAGCTAGGAGGAAAAATCACTTCTATCTTGCACAAAATGACTAGAATCTCCCTGTCTAACTGTTCCATGTCACTGTACTTGATTTCAGATGATGTCAAACAATTGAAAAACAAACTAATTTCTGTAATCACTTCCTAAACCTTATTCGGCAACAACTTCCGAAATGCGATTGGAAGTAATCTTTGCATAAATATGTGACAATCATGACTTTTTAACCCAAATAATTTGTACTTCCTCATATCCACACACCTTCCCATGTTAGATACATAACCATCGGGAAACTTTAAACCCTTCAACCATTCACACGATATTTCCCTCTGTTGTTTGTCCAATGTGTAGCATGCTTTCAGATATTTACCGGTTTCAAGATCTTTATGTAACTCATTTCGTCTACAAAATATTTATAAATCAGCTCATGATTTTGCATTGTCTTTTGTCCACCCCTCAATGTTCATTATGGTATTGAACATATTGTCGAAAAAAAAATTGATATGCATGACATCTAAAATATGACGTATCAAATTCATCTTCCAATATGGCAAATCCAAGAAGATGCTTCGTTTTCTCTAACCAAAGTGTCTACTGATGCTTGTATTAACTTCAGCAGATTCATATTCTGTTATTTTCAGCAAGCCTAATTCATCAATCTCCAGCAATATCTCTTCACCATCTTTGTAAGGAGGCGAAGTTTTCTTCACCATTGTATTCTTAATGAACTTATGTTTATTGCGTCTGAACGAATGATCTGGAGGCAGAAATTTCTTGTGATTGTCAAACCAACATACTTTTCTCCCGTTAGGAAGATAAAATGCATCAGAATCACTTCCACAATAAGGACAAGCCAATTTCCCTACTGTGCTCCATCAGATAACATGGCAAATGCTGAAAAATCACTAACGGTCCACATCAAAGCCGCCCTCAACACAAAATTCTGTTTCCGAGAGACATCATATGTTTGCACACCATATTCCCACAGATTCTGCAATTCATATATCAATGGTTGTAAGAACACATCAATTTATGCTTCGGGTTAGTAGGTCGCGGTATTATCACGGTCAAGAACATATATGCCTGTTTCATACACATCCACGGAGGCAAATTGTAAGGAGTCACTATGATTGGCCATGATGAATATTGCTGCCCGGATTACCCAAAAGGTTGGAATCCATCTGTTGATAATCCCAGCCTAACATTTCGCGATTCAATTGAAAAATCAGGATGGGTGTCATTGAAATGCTTCCATGTCTGTGCATCTGATGGATGACTCATGATTCCATCTTCTTGTTCGTGTTCAAAATGCCATCTCATATGACATGCGGTAACATCTGAAGCATACAGTCTTTGAAGTCTCGGGGTTAACGGGAAATAATACATCTGCTTCCATGGAACTAATTTCTGCTTATTTGACAGGTTTCTAGGCAGAAACCTAGATTGCCCACAAAATTTGCACTCTTCTAAGTCAACATCATCTCCTCAGTACAACATACACCTCAATTTACAACAGTCAATCTTCTCTACATGCAAACCAAGACCCCTAATAAATTTCTTCATGCTGTAAAAACTATCAACCATTGTATGATCACGAGGCATTGATTCATTATACCATTCAAGAATTTTATCAAAACTACGGTCCGAAATATGCCCTTCAGACTTAATGTTCAAGATTCGCACAATCGAAGACAATTGGGTCATTGTCTCACAATTTGGCCATAACTCTTGGCCTGCTGAATGTAAGTCAAAAAATTGTTTTGCATGTGAGTTCGGTTCTTCTCCAAGATTTCCCAAATTTTTGTGAAAGGTAGTACCTCTTGAATCATAAACCATTTGCCTGTACAGATTTCCAATCTCTTCAACATAATTTGTTCCAAATCCAACCCCTCTTTCAAACTCATTGACATCAACAGACGATTCTGCCCAATTACCCCTTGAATTGCTACAAATGCCAACGTCCCCATGCCTTGTCCACTCAAAATAATTTGGGACAAACCCTTTTCTTAGTAAATGCCTATTAACTTCTTCAACCGGAAGGAAACATTTGTGTTTGCACTTTTTACATGGACACCTGATCTTCGGCCCAACCATATATGCAGGAGAACAGGCATAATGAATAAAGGCTTCAACCCCAGCAACAAATTCAAGATTAATGTAACCATCAGGTATTGCTCGTCTATACATCCAAGATCTATCAACATAACTCATTTCTGCAAGGATGTTAATGTAAAGCAGTGAGTCCATAGTTAGTTTCCTTTATGCTCGGCATAGTATACAGAACATGTAAAATAATATATCTAACTTAAGTCTCATTCTAGTAGTGACTCATACGTTCCTCGTATTTTGTTCAATTAGCCTCATAGTTTCAATCATGACTGAAGTTCCATTAAATTTTATGGGTTCAAATCTACTAAATGAGCCTATCCTACAGATCTCACATACATGTTTCTCATCATATATGTGAGAGGTTTTTATAAATAATTATTAAAGTCAGTATTCATCAAATTATGAATTCTTACTTTAATAAATTGTTTTAAGTCATTGTCAGTTTTTACGAACTGCGTGACGAATGTCGATAATGAGAAGTTAAGCTAAGATATTAGTAACGAAGAAACATGCATCAAATAAATAACAACTGCACAAGTTAAGGTCACTGCAACTATAATATAAGTTCCACTCATCCTATATTACTTTCATAATTAAATGAAGTTCATCTCACAAAGAACGACCCTAAATATACCTACTACAAAAATTATGTACACAACAACATATTCACTTACCTTAACCGAAACACAAACGTAGGCAACAGATGAAGTCGAAGACAGATTTAAATATCTGGTAAGGCTGCTCTTCAAACTCATTACAAATGTATGTAATGGAAACAAAAGAGTACCTACAACGAAGCACAAATTTGTTGACAGGTAACAAAGCTTTTACTCTACAAAACAGAACAATTGATATAAAATATCTAAATCAATCAAGGCCATTAATGAAAAGTAAGAATGTTTGTTTATTTGAGCAAAAAATATATAACTTATTCATGTTTAAATAAAAATCCATCTTAATTACTATCCATTTATTAATAACAATATATATAACAAATTATACCAATTTAAATTGTTAGTAAGTATTTTTTTAATCACACAAAATATATAACTTATTTATATTTTAATTAAATTCATCTTAATTACTATCCATTCATTAATAACAATATATATAACAAATTATACCAATTTAAATTGTTAGTAAGTATTTTTTTATCACACAAAATATATGCCGTACTCATATTTAAATTAAATTCATTTTAATTACTATCCATATATTAATAACAATATATATAACAAATTATACCAATTTAATGGAAAGTAAGTATTTTTTTTAATCACACAAAATATATAACTTATTCATA
>JAOTAX010000004.1:31803973-31837037 GCA_025629825.1 Erythroxylum guanchezii
TACAATAATCTAGTATAGTATAACTTATTTTCCTATCTTTTTCTGACCGATATGCATCAAGATTCAAGTGGGTACAAATATACATAATGCTGATTTAAGTAGTGGGAGAACTGCCCTACCTAATCCGTACGTAAGAAGGAAATGCTTTTAGACAGCTAGGGCCTGCCTGATATTGTCCTAACGAAAGCTGGTAAGTGATAGATCATCAGAATCCGTGTGGCCGAACAGTAAGCTTCTGTTCTGTCCATAACATTTTGTACCCGTCTTATCTGAATTGTCTAAATTTTGGGTTGACTTAGATTTTTTTAAAAAATTTTGATTCGAGCTGTTGTTCTTGTCTAAAACTTGAAAATATCAAATAGAAAATGTTGAAATTTTAAATAAAAAAGTTAATTAATTTAGTAGCTAGTTAATTTTTGAAATTTTTGAGTCTAATTAAACTCGAACTAAAACTGTAACATTAGAGTTCGATTTTTGACCCAGTTCAAACCTTAGAAAGGCTAATTCGAGGAATTTAAGAAAAGATTCACACTAAAGCCAAAGTTTGGCAGCATTAAAAACATGATGTGAAAGGATACTACTTTATGTAGTTAGCTGCATACGTTGCAATGACAACTGGAAGGAGTGCAACAGCTTGGAAGGTGCTTCCTTATTATTATTATTATTTTCTTTATTGGAAACTAAACCAAAGTTACATAAGGGAATCAGATTTTCGATAAATCATCTAAAAAGATCATGTGGTATCTGATAGATGTAATGTTGATAAGTGACTTCGACATCAAAACGATCATGTGGTATCTGATAGATGTAATGTTGATAAGTGACTTCGACATCAAAACGACCTGCATAATTAACAAGTCAGTCAGCGCATCTGTTGCTCTTTCGATACATGTGTTGATGAACAACAGTCCAATTCTTATTTAACAGTTCATTAATGTCTCGAACTATAGAGATGAGAGATCTGGCTCGGTGATCCGGGGAAGATAAGATATCGATTACTGCTGTGGAATCCACTTCAAGCTCGATCTGTCGATACCCCAAATTCCACACGAAGGTCAACCCGGTATAGACTCCCCCGAGTTCCGCGGTGACTGGAGTGCACCATCCAAGATTTTGAGTAAATCCTCCCCGCCAATTGCCTCCGCTGTCCCAAAGGAGACTACCTGCGGTAGCTACGGACGAGGCCCGTTCGCATGCACCATCAGTGTTTAATTTGAGCCAACCCGTGAGAGGTTTGCTCCATCCGATAAGTTGTTCCCGTCAAGGGCAGGGACCGACAGACGTTGCTCTACCGTGCCACACTGCTGAATGGTAGACCAGACCTGCATAAGACAAAATATGAAAAATTGGTGAGGATGGCCAAGAGAACTAATCATCAAAGAGGGACATATTTCTCCATTGCCACAGAAACCAGCAGGTAATGCCAAACAGGCTCGACCAGTCAAGCCCCAAAACGATGTGGTGAGACTGGAGGTTGTGAGTGAGCCACTCCCTCGTTGGCAAAGTGTAGAAGTCCTGAGAAACGATAGGAGGAGGGAAGTTGTGCCACACTTGACAAGCTTTTACGCAGTCGCGTACTACATGCAACGAGGATTCTTCCAGATAACAAAGAGAACAATCGTCGTCCGAAGGAAAATGCTGTCCCTCTTTCCTTGTTAGTAAGTAACCGCTCCTTCGCCAGGAGCCACATGAAAGAACGAATGCGTTCAGGGCTTTGCCACTTCCAGATGATCTTCTAGGCCTCATGTACTGGGGTAACTTCAGTTTCCATGATCATGTCATATGTGGAAGCTACGGTAAACTGACCAGTGTCGGAAAGTCCCCAGATCAGTTTATCTTGCCCTAAGTAGGGTTTCGGGAGAAAAGTCCCTGCTATTACTCTGCAAATCGACTGCGGAAGATAAGATTGGAAATCGTCCCATTTTCAAGTACCGTCTAATTCCACGAAGTCCCAAACTCTGGAATTGAGAATGGAATCACGAATGGGAGATATGACTTGGGAAGTGATGTTAGGATTGAGGAATACTAATCCTTTTCACTTTTTTCTAACAACTTATTTAGGTTCTAATTGTAAGGATTGCAATAAACAAGCCCAAACTTGGGCCTGAGATCGAGCCCTACCTAGATTTAAGCCTAGCCCAGCCGCTTTTGTTGAGACTCGAGTCTTGGCTAAGGTCCAATCAAACTTGAGGTAGTCACTTCGAGTCTGATTCTAACTCTGCCCGACTCAAGCTTTTTTTGTTTTTAATTAAAAATGTAAAAATGATATCGTTTTTTTCAAAACGACATTATTTTGCTTATATGTGAAGAGCCTCAAGTATGGGTGGTTAGAGATTGAGGGTAGGTTTGGTTAGACTTGACAGAGACCATCCTAATCTAATTGATTATAAAGTTAGTAAAAATTGTAGGACATTTTTGTCCTTTTCTATAAATTAGACAACTATTAATTATATTTTCGGATTTTTAATAACTTATAGGTTAAGTTACATAATTCGATCTTAACAAAGGTAATAAAGTAGTCCTATAAATGATCTAGATTATAGGTTAAAGTTCGGGAGAAAAATTGATTCCAATTAGTGTGGACCAGTCCCATATTGAGCTTGTGATGGGGAAGCCTGATATGGAAGTTATATATAAAGGTTAAGATCTCCTTCAGTTACTTATATAATTCGTAAGCATACGGATCCTCTAACCCGTTAAGAGTACTTACGTCTTAAGGAAACTGAAGAAAGACGTTAACCGAGCGTTGGTGATCAACTTCCTCAACTGTCATGGAAAGATTGTAGCTCGTTTAACATCGGAAACTGCTTCGGAGCTCTGGATGGAACTGAAATCAGATATTTCGAATTTACTTCATTTTTATCCTTTTATGAATGATCCGAGACATGTAATAAGATCTATCCTAAGTGTTAATGGTTGAATAATTGTTTCAATTTTTATAACTTATGAAAATTATAAAATGATTTTTGTTTTCTATTATTATTTTTTACAATCATATTTACTATTAATTAAATAATAATCGAAAGAATGATATAATTTAATTATTAATCTATTTTAATTTTTACAATTAATTTTAAATTTTGTTTTGAGAGAAATATTTTTAAATTTGATGATCGTTTAATAATAAAGTTTCTTTAAAATATATAAATTTTAGATATTTAACTAGACGAAGCATTCATTCTTAATGTAAAGGTTATCGAACTACAAGACATTGACGAGCTGCAATATTTACATGTAAATTCAGATCTTCATCTGATAATGTACTTCCTCACGTAGAGACTGCTTACCTTGAGAAATTATGATCGGATCCAGCCGAGCATGGCCCGACCCAGCCCAAGTCCTAATTGGAGGGTCAGACCAAGCCAACTCAGGCTAGAGCCCAAGTCTAAAAAAATCAGGGGTTGGAGCGGGTATAGCCCATTATCACCCCTAATTAGCCAGAAGTCAATACCTAAAATTTAAATTGGCAGATTTGGGCCTATTAAAAGGCCTGCAGCTTCAGAAGTTTGATATTGCAAAATCTGTGACTGATTGCAATGGACAAGAAACCCTGAATTCAGGTTCAACTGTACAGGTTGTTCTTGTTGCAGAATTTGCTTTCAGTCTCGAGAAAATAAGGGAGTTTGATTCTATTTTTATTTTTATTTTAAATTTAATTTTAAAATATTTTAATTTTTAATTTTTGTTGTCAGTTTTAGTTTTTTTATCCAATTTTTAAAAATTACGAAAACTATAAAAATATTTTTTGTTTCTTGTTTTTTTTTTCATAATTTGATTTATCATCATTTAAATATATATTATTTAATATTTAACATTTAATAAAATTTAGAATAATTTAATTCAACATTATATATTTAGTAAATTAAAATTAATTATCAATAAAATTATTAATAATTTACTTTTTATAATTAAATTATATGTAATTAAAATTTAATAATTATTAATAAATATAATTACATTTAAAATATATAAATATTCAAATAAAATTTGATTTAATAATTAAAATATATTTCAAATAAATATTAATTTATAAGTTAAATTTTGATTTTAAACTATTTAGTTTATTAAAACAACATAATTTTATTAATAAATATTATATAAGAGATTATATAAATTTATTTAATTAAAAATAATTATCTTTAAGTTTTATCTAATATGTAATTATTATCAGTGATAAAAATATAACTATATTAATATTAATATTAACAACTAAACAGATTTTTGTTTTTATTTAAGAGAAAAATAAAAACAAAAAACTAAAAATCACAACAAAATGTAACATATTAAATTCTCAACGAGTCGAGTTTTTGTCTTTGTCTTTTTGACAATTTTTAGTGTATAAATCATAAAATTGACATATATTATATCATAACTAGTAAATTTTGGACGTAATCGGTATTAATGTGATCTTAAAAATAATTTTTAAAGATATTAATTAAAGGTGTGATTTTCATAGTAACGTTTTACAAAAAATCATAGAAATTTTAAATAAATTTGATTTAATAATTAAAATATATTTAAAATAAATATTAATTTATGAATACAATTTAATTTCAAAATTATTATTTTAATAAAATAAAATAATTTTATAAATAATTTATTAATATATATTATATAAAATAATAAATGAACGCTAATTCTCCTAGTCCCAATATCTCTACTGGTCCCTCCTTTCCTCATTCATGAAAGTTTTACAGTATCTTTTTCCTGCACAAAAATGGTTACCTTGCACAGTAGAATTGCCAATCTAAGCGAGACCCCTTTTCTTTTCCCTTTTTTGTGCTTGCAGGAGACAAGGAAGTGTCACCATTTTCACAGGTTTACAGGTCGAAACCTTTTACAGGGCATTAGCTTTCATTACAGGCCCATAAATCTGCAAACAGACACAACCACCATCGACCTAGAACTTGAACCAGACCTGGAAAGAAAGAAGTTTTGCTTTATTACAGCACCTTGTCAAGCCAGCTTTCGGATCAGATCAAGCTAGCTGCAGCTGCTTGAGGTCACACAACCGACGGGAGTGGCAAAAGCCCTGTGGTCCAATGTCAAGGCTCTTGTCACGTCACTTCTTATGGTTCTAAACTTTGTCTGATTTCAGGTTCCAACATGCTCGTGGATGGTCCTGCCTGAGACCTTGTTTCAAAAGGATTTATTATTAGTAATATTTTAAAAATCGAATCTTATTTAATGGTAAAAATTTCTGTCCATTTTTAGTTTAATTTTTAACTTTTTTATTTAATATATTTAATAATCTTTGTTGTTAAATATCGATTACTAATTTATTAGTTGATCAAAAATTTAAATTAATAAATTGATTAATTTGTATTTAATAATATCTTTTTTAATTAAACTTTAAATTTTTTAAATAATTAAGGATAGTCGATAGTCTTTTTCTATAATTTCTCAAAATTTTTATTTTATTCAATCTTCAATCAGATATTAAGTAAATCTTTTAAATTTTAAATCTTTTGTCAAATCAGTTTCATTTCTGATTAGTTTTTTAAATATTGATTATTATTAACATTTTTTTATTGTAAACCTTTTAACAGTAAGAGAAATTGAATATCTAGAAATTTATTTAAGCAAACTATAGTAGACCTTAAAACAATTACTTATAAAAATATTATTAGGTTTCTATCATACTTTCGGTAAGAACTTGATTCGTAAGTATCTATTCTTTTTACTATATTTAATTCATTTTTTTAATATTAGAGTAACCGGTAAAATTTGTTCTATTATGATTATAAGATCACAAGTTCAAATCACGGATGACCCTTCCTTCAACCCTCACAAAGCAGAGAATCTTATGTATGGAATACGTTGAAAAATTAAAAATTAAAAAGAGTTTTTTCAATGATTTTAAAGATAAAAAATTTTAAAATATCTTAAATTTTATATGTGGTCTATTTCTTTATCCCTTAATTTTTATAAAACTCGCAATTAATAAAAAAATTAAAAATGAAAATTCCAACATTTTAAACCTTGTACCCAATTCTAAAGGGATGGTCTAAAATAAGCTTTCGAATAATGATTGGAGCATCCCGTTTTGTTAGAATGTTTTAATCCTGTGTCACTTAATTTTTTTCCACAAATTTGTGTGAATCTTTTATAATTATGATAATAAGATTTAATAGGATAAGATATGAATTAATTAATTGAAACAGAGAATCTGATCCTCTAAAATTTCTTCGAAATTAAAGTTTCGAAAGATACCGATTCACAAGATCGTACTGATTACTAATCAGTACTCGCTGTAAAAAGAAAGAACATGAACTTGAGCACTGTTTTGCTTCTGTCACTTATCTTCATTAGAGCTTCTGATATTCCTGAAGAGAGCCCTACCACATTAAAAGAGAAACCGGTCTTGTAACACATACTGTAATGTGTACAGATGGGCATGGTCCCAAATGCAAAAGAAAGAATTCCAGAGCATTGAATGCATGGAGGGTCAGGAACACATCCTATAATGTATTGTGTGCGGATGGGCATGGCCCCCAAATTAGGCCTCAGGCATAATTTGGGCTCGAGTATAATTATTATAAAAAAATAACATTATTTTTTATTTTTAATTAAAAAATAAAAATTAAGTAATAAAGTCAAGCTCAGGTTTAGTGCCTGTTTGGATAGACTTATATCAGTAAAGCTTTTATCAATAGAGCTTTTGTCAATATAATTTTTATAAGAAGAGCTTTTTTGATAAACTAGTTGACTGTTTAACTGTTAATTAAAAAAACAAATTTTTTGAAAGAGCTTCATAAAGTAGACTGTTTAATAACATAAAAATAAAAGCATTTTTATTAATTTTAACTAGACTCTAACAAGACTATATTGGATCTAGAGCCGAGTCCTCCTTCAGTAGAAGGTGTTAGGTTAGGTTTAAGCCGGGACTTAACCTAATTCATTGTCATCTCTATTTGTTTTTATTACAACTCTATTTATAAAATTTAAAAAATTAATTATTCAATTGAAAACTTTAAATGTTTGGTATTAAATTAAAAAATTTAAAATAGTAGATACTGATATATTTATTATCCTTATATACCTTTAAACTAAAAGTTACAATTTTGTTATTTTTAAATTAACTTTTAACTTTTTCAATTTTGCAAAAATTTCGAAATACATGTTAATCAATTAAATATTACTAATATAATAATTTAATCCATTCCTTAAATTTGAATAGATGAATAATTTATTATAATTATTTTAAGTTATTAATTTAAATTAAATTTAGTCGGTTTAAATTGAATTTAAAAGTTAAATTAGATAAGGTGTTAACAATATTTGAATTATGTTATTCATATTAATAATATGTATTTTATTATTCTTAACAAAATTGTAAGAGAAATGATTTTAAAAAATTAATGAAAATAATGAAGATTAATGAAAAAAACATGGAGAAAAGAAGCATTGGTTGCATGAACTTACCAAGGAGACAAGAGCACGCGCACGTTAACTTTTGTCCTAAAAGGAACTTGCTAAAGTAGACAGTGGGCACAATACACAAACCCCCGACCAGTCCACCACCTTTTCTTTTCTTTCTTTATAGACTCTTTTTTATCGATTTTAGTAAACCAATAATGTTTTGTTTATTTTTTTAAAAAAATTACATCCAAAGTTATATCGACAAAGTAAAAAGTTTTAAAAAGATTAGAATGGTATTATATTATTATAAAATACAATAAAAGTTAAATAAAATTAAAAATTTTAAATAATATTTTTTAAAACATAGAAATTCGTAATCGTTACTTTTTAGAAGCGCACTAGATAAATCTCTAATATGATGCGATAGTTTGCAAATCATATCAATCGGATACTCTGTACTAAGTAAATCCTATACGATAAACTCGATCAAGAGAGTATAAGTAGGAGAAATCAAACTCATGATTTTTTAGCCCCATGCCCCTCCATTCCACTCCACCAACTCTACCACTTTTAGGAGACTTTAAAATATAATTAACAGAAATTGTCTTTAATTATTGAATAATTTAAATTTAAATTTAAATTAAATAATTTAATTTAATTTATAAAAATTTATTAATTTATGGAATAACTGGTAAAAAATTATTATTAAATTTAATTAAAATATTAAAAATTAATCTATTAAAAACTTTTAGGATTGAGCGTACTCAATGGGATGGATTTTTATACAAAATGGAACGCATCGAACACCTACTGCGCAAGTTAGCCTGTGGTCCCTTACATTAGCTTTTGGCCTCTCCTCCATCCACAAATGCCTTCACTTTAGGAGAAACTGTATGCGAAAATAAAATTTTTTAAAAAAAGCGAAGAGCTTTTTCTAATTTTTTAAGAAAAAGTATTGATTGGAGAACGCGCCATGTCATTGATCCAAGTGGCTCTCAATGAGTCAATTGTTGAAAAGCATGAGCGCGTGTATAGGATTGCGAGTGTGTTTGGTTGTAGAGAGTTTTTTGACAACTAATACATGAGTTTTGTGGATTCCCTACCCACATTTTCATTAAATTTGGGAAAACCCCCCCAAAGTTTTGAATAATCTCATTCATATCACAACACCTTTTATAAAGAAAAAAAATTGGTCAAAGGTCCAAATTGTATCTTAATATTTTTCAAATGATATTTATAGTACCATAAATTATAATAAAAATATTTTTTAAATTCTATTAATTTAGTATGTTTAATGTCACAGTTATATAATCTGGATTTGCTAGATCATCATCGTTATCATCAATATCTAGTGAAAGTTTCGCTCAAGTGCGGAGTGTTAGAAAGTTCGATGGTGTATAACTTTACCTTTATCTAATAGAAATATTATTTCCGATAGACCCACATGTAATGTATCATGAAGATTAAAATTTTAAACATTAATTAAAAATGTAATTTTCATGTTAACGTTTTATAAAATGTCTCAATAAGTCTTTGCATTTATCTTCGTTATTATTTTATATCTCATTTAAAGTGCAATAAACATTGTTTTAATAAGTTAGGGTAAAATTTAAAACAAATTGATATATTATAAAAATACTTTATAATATTAAAATTTTAATAAATGATATTTTTAAATATTTTAAATAAATTTTATTATAGATTTGATAAAAATTAATGAAAAAAGTTAATTACAATGTTTTTTTTAATTGTAATTTAAGTCATAAACAGCATGTAGCCTAGGATAACTTTTGAAAGAAAACATGTAGGATGGGAAGGAAAAAGAATATGAAAGAATAGAGGGGCATTCTTGCAAATATTCCTTGCAATATTCCCACTGTCAGCAACCACTGACAGAAAGTGAATCAAAGAGTTGCGGAGGAGAGTAAACGTATTTAATTTTCACACCAACCGATCCAACTTCCCTCTTATTCTTTACTTTGATCCTCTGCTTTCTGCACTCTCACAAACCCTAGAAAAACAATTGCTTTTCCCAAATTGGAAATGTGTTCATCTCACAAGCCTTAGAAGTTGAAAGCTTTGGGAGAAAGTAACCAAGATTCAGTTGGAAACCCACTTCATCAATGGCCAAGTTCCCTATTTCCGCCAGCTTCATTTCATTAACTTTTCTAATTTCCCACCTCAGTTTGACCATTGCAGACACAAATCTCTTATTTTCGTTCCAAAGTTTTGGAAAAGTTCAAAACTTTGAGTCCAACATTGCTTTGTATGGCGATGCCAAGGTTGTGGATAATGGGTCGTCGGTTCAGCTCACTCACTCAGTGAGTTCAAGTGGAGGGCGAGTCATGTACAGGAGACCAATCCAACTTGTTGAAGGTAATCCTGGAAAGATGGTTTCTTTGTCCACTTATTTCTCGTTTTTTATGTCCCAAGATAGTGGAGATGGGTTGGCTTTTATTATGGTTCCTAGTGCTTTTAATGCCAACGCTTTTGGTAATGGTGCATTTGGGGTCTCTTTGGACACAAAGAAGAATTATTCTAAGATTGTTGCTGTGGAATTTGGTACACTTAAGGATACCATACGTGGTGATTTGTACGAGAATCAAGTGGGGATTCATGTGGACGGTTTTGTGTCAGCTAAAGTGAGGAATGTTTCATCTACAAAAGCAACATTTGACAATTGGACGAGATTGCATTCTTGGATTGATTATGAAGCAAGTGCGAAGAGATTGGAAGTTAGGATGAGTCAATCTGGTGATATAAAGCCAATTGATCCACTGCTCTGGTACCCTATTGACCTGTCAAGAATGTGGAATGAAGAGGAAGTGTTTGTAGGCTTGAGCTCATCAAATGCAGTATGTGCCCTGTACTCATGGAACTTCAAGTTGTGGAGTGTTCCGCATTGGATGCACTCTCAGCCACTGAATCCTCAGACTTTTGCTAAAAATGAGAAGTCTGTAGTTGCTCACAACAGAAGTTATTGTCTGTTGAGGGTCCTTGCTGCTATGATTTTTGGTACTACGTGTGGAGCATTGGGAGCATTCATTGTGTTGTATCTATGGAGTATTTTTGGCAATAGGCGTCCCGTGGTGCCAGAGGACTGCTCAGTGCACTTGGAGGATTTTGGATACAAGAAAGTCAAAGTAGTTGTTGATAAAGTCGTTGAAGATGGCAAGCCATAGATAATCGCAACTTTCTGTTAAATGTCTGATGCTGTAAATTCATGCTCTTTTTGTACTCTGTATTTGCCGGTTTTGTTGTTGTTGTTGTTAGTGCTATAACTGATATGATCAATTGTGCAAATGTAGCTTTTGTTGCATATGTCTAATCGTGGAAGCCTTGAGAATTTTTAATCTAAATCTAGGATATGGAATGTAGAAGAATTAGCAGCTTCTTCTGATGAGTTTTTAGAGTAGTAAGCCATTTTCCCCACTTTACTGGTTCTGTGAATCTTCTGGTTTTTCCTTTTCCTACAGTATAATTTTCTTCTGGTTTATTCCATTCTGTTATTTTCTTAGCAGCTAACTATTCAATGGAGGTTAGAGAGATTGCAGTTTCCTTTGATAGTGCTATTTGTCGCTATTTTCTTATTTCTATTCTCAGCAAAGACATTAGAACATAAGAAAGTGTCCAATGTACATGAAGATAGTGAGAACAAAGATGATGTTGCCTCTTACATGTGGTAGGACATACATGTTGCAGACTAGAAGCTTGGTTGTTATAGCTGTCAAGAACTGTAAGCACCTATCCATGGTGTGGTTGGCAGTTACTGTTCAACCAACATCTGTGATTGGGAAATGAGTTCAAAATCCTATGAAAAGCTCATAAGGAAGTACAGTGGTTTAGTTATCTGGTAATCGCTATTCCCTTTTGAAAGATTCATGAAAGATCAGAATCCACAATTCTCCTATAAGAATGACAATAATATGGCCTAATCTATCATATTATTCCCTCTGTCATGTTATAGATATCTTTGCTTAATCAATGAAATCCTTGTTTGATATGATAAGAAAAACTTATGATCACATGTCTTGAATTTCTTCATCTTCTTCCTCGTAATAAACCTCATCAACTGTGGCATCCTGGGATTGTTGGTACTCAGGATGCTCAATCATCCATGTTGCTCTCTACCTCTGTGAACTCCAGTTTCTCCATACCTGCCCCAGTGTACCAAAGCAGAAAAGCTTTCCTCCTGAACAGGGGTGAATTGCTTGCTCAGTGGCTGGAACATTTCCTGGACTGAAGTTGAGTTGCCAAATGAATGTTGATACCATTTGCAGGCAATGTCACAACCAGTTTAATAAGTTTTAGTTTGGATGCTGAGTTTGAACTAATTAATTTAAGAAATTCATTCTACCAAGTACTAAGAGTTCTTGATTTGGACTTTGATCATCTGCACATCTACTTCTTTTGGTGCTCATTTTGCCCTTGAACATGGCTGATGCTGTCTGATAAAAGCCATGGAGCAATGTCCTGGCAAATGTGAGCGAGTAAAAGGGATTAGATTCACTTATAGCTTTCTCAATTCAAAGTTGAACCGACCTGAAAATCTCAAGCAGTAAGTAATTCCGGACATGGTTGAAATGGTTCAAAGCACCAACGGTGAGGCAAAAAACAAGAAACCAGTATATCAGCGAAGAATGGCAAATCTGATATCTTTCAAATTCAGATAATACTTATTGAGCAAGAAACAACAGTTTGAAGGGTATCAAACCTGTCCTTTGGAGCCAAACTCGACCACGTTATTTGAATCGAATTCATTATTTAATCTATAGTCATTAGTTTATCAAATAAATTATCCGAAACATATATTTATAATTATTACATGCATCATTCTACCAATATAAAAAATGAAATGACAAAGCTAGCTTAGCAGGCTTGTCTAACACTTAAACAAGCACAACTCACCTCACAAGAACAATAGGAAAATCCAGGTTGGTCTCCAACTGAACAGCTTTCTTAACATGAGGCCTTAGCCCTCTCTTCATGGGCTTAACAGACCCATTTATATAGAGAGCTAGTTAGCAATTAGGGTTTTGAAGTCGGAAGCTTTATAGGTACTCTTCGGATTGCTTTTGTTTTTCCAACTTCGAGAATTTACAGCAAGATTCATGCTTTGATTCAAAGATCTTTCCTTTCCTGAAAAATTTGTGCTAGTGGGCATCAGTGATGAGATAACTAAATTGTTATCCTTGCACTATGATTCTGCTGTGAAGAAGAACTATGGGGAAAGTTCTATCTGAGATGCTCCTATTTTCAAACTTTTTTATTCAACCAAAACTTGGTTTTGGGTTCAATGGATCGATGATGTTGTTCATATTCTGCGTTATCTATCTGCAACTCTTTGAATTGGAGATAACTTCAATATCCTGAGATCCAGTTCTGTGTTTATAGCGTAAAAATCATGTCTCTCAGATTCTCTTGCTTCTTTCTCTGTTTCCCCTTCTTTTGGGGATTTCCTGTTCTAGTTTTCTTCTACCATTTGTTTGTGGATTATGAATTGCTTCGCCATGGCTAACTGGATCGATGATGTTAATTGAGAAACTGCGTTATCTATCTGAAATTCCTAATTGGAGCTGAAGATAGACACTGATTCTGAGGTCCAACCAGCTTCTGTCATCTTGGATTCATGTTCTCTTAGAAGTATTGCCAAACTCCTGTCTTTTATTTCTCCATATCGACCCTTATCTCATTGGTTAGGAAAATTAATTCTTTCGAACAGGAAAGGACTCTGCTTTCACGACAGAAAAACTTGATATTTTAAGCTAATAGTCTGTTTTCTCGCCGTTTCTGTTAGAACCTTTAGGTTTAATGACATGGCTCTGTTTCTGAACTATGATGATGGGTTTATAAGATTAATTTTGTCAATGCCATGGAGCCTAATTTGGTTGGACAATTTGCAAACGAAATGCTAACCGTCCAAGGACCAGACTTTCTAAATTAATAACTTCAGCAACTGTTTTTCTTTAGGAGATTTGTCTGAAATTGAGAAGTGGAAAGTTACAGTGTGGTTGAAACAGGCAGGGTTTTCATTTTCATTCTCATTTTCCAGCTTCCTTGGAGGGGAGGATAGAAGAAGTACCAAGAGTTGTATCGGTACACTCTGCAGATGTTTACAAGAACCACATGTCAAGTTTGACTCTTAACACGTCCTTGTGGATGAGAAGTGTCCACATAAACGCTTGCCCATGAACCGCAGAAACTAATATACTTGAAGACAAACTACAAAACAACGGGTCCGTATTGTTCACTAGAAAGTCTTAAGCTTGCACGGTACTCATCCAGAGAGGAAATTTCCAGGCTTTCTCATTGTATCTGATTCATTCAAGTCTCCATTATATATAGAAGTATGATCCATTTACCTTTATAAGACAAAAGTTAGAAACCACACAATTTGAGTTCTTCACTACTGGCAAGCTCGACACCATAAACTTGCTAGCTTCAAAATGGGAATGGTATTTGGGAAGATCGTTGTAGAAACTCCCAAGTATGAAGTCATCAAATCCACAAATGAGTATGAAATCCGCAAATACCCGCCATCTGTCCTAGCAGAGGTCACATATGATCCATCTGAAATGAAAGGTGACAAAGATGGTGGATTCATGGTGTTGGCCAATTATATAGGAGCCTTAGGCAATCCACAGAACACGAAGCCTGAGAAGATAGCCATGACAGCCCCGGTTATAACCAAGAGTACTGGCGGTGAAAAGATTGCCATGACAGCTCCTGTTGTGACCAAGGAGAATGGTGGAGAGGGGAAAAGCAGGGTGACCATGCAGTTCTTGTTGCCGGCGAAGTATGCGAAGGCTGAGGACGCCCCGAAGCCATTGGATGATAGGGTGTTGATCGAGGAAGTGGGTGAGAGAAAATATGGGGTAGTGAAGTTTAGTGGTGTGACAACAGACCAGGTGGTGGAGGACAAAGTGGAGAAGCTTAAGATGAGCTTGGAGAGAGATGGTCATAAGGTGATTGGTCAGTATCTATTGGCAAGATATAACCCACCTTGGACTCTGCCTCCTTTCAGGACTAATGAGGTTATGATTCCTATAGAGTGATTGACTAAGAATGTACTTGCGTATACTCTAGTGAAGCTGATATCATACAGCATAAGTTTGTTTCCTTCTTCCAGTAATAACTAGATGGATTTTGCTACTTCACAATGTTCTAGGGTTGCTTTTGGATTATAATATCAGATAGATTTTACAGTGTTTCAGCATTCTATCTTGTATGGTCCTGGTTCAGAAGACAGAGAATAGTTATACTTAACTATCTAAAGATAATTTCAGTCATAAGAGTAGATATATAATCAAGCAAATTCATTTAGTGACATAAAAGTTGCCGCAAAACTGATACAAAAAAACCTGAGACTTATTCCTTAAGAACTCATCCAGCAAACAACTTCACTATGATTACAATAATATTCAGGATAATAAGAGGTAGTCTCATAAACTGAAAAGCATGTATGAGCCCAATGACCTGCCCTTTGAGAGAATTTCTTCTGCCTCCTTGAATTTCCGCCAGAGTCCATCCCCTTCGAGCAAGGAATCGATCTTCGTTCAGTATTGCCAATGCATTTGCAAAAAGCAGAAGACCCTCCAGTAAAGTCCAGAAACCCATTTCTGCAAGGTGTATGATGTTCATCATTTCAAACAGAAATTCAATGCACAGTCTTAGCATGCAATGTGCATTTCTGAGTAATCTCTTTTTCAATTATTCAACCATTTCATTTTATTAAGTTCCTTGTTAAGATTAGCCAGCTGTCTCTATCCCTTCCACGAGCAGAGTGTCGAACCTCGGATGCAACTAAAAAACTACGGACTTCTAATTCAGGACAATCACACACTAAAGGCAATGAACAACAAGAAAAAGTCTTCAATTTGAATTATCAAGTTTAGGTGGATATGCACTAAAAACCGACTACTATTCTGCTGATGCTCCCTCTTCACGTAACAGATTAAAGTGTTGATTGTAACACTAAAACTAGCTGACAGAACCCTATACAAAATTTTACCAAGCTTAACAGAGCTGATGCACTAGTGATTACGCAATAAGTGAGCTAAATATGAAATTCTGCTACTCCCTGACTACCAATATCCGTGCAATATCATTCTAGCACTACCTGCAACTGATTCAGCTCAGAGTAAAGCATTACAAATCAAATATTCTGCAGAGTTCTTGATCACGAGCACTAACAACATTATGTGCAGGATGCTCATAATTGGACCAAAGTAAAAGGAGCCCGTAAGTTCATAATTCAACCTTAGATAATCTGGATAAGCATCATAAGAATTCTAGTTCTAAGGCCAAATCCGTGACAGTCGAATCTATTACTGCACTCCAATTGTTGACCCCCAACAAACCCAGTAAACACTAGCAACAAAGAGAATCCAGATAGAAAGTTCATAACTTGATGTTGATGGATACTAAAAACTGGATAATTTATAAGAGAAAACATCCCAATCACAGGTGAAACAATCCTCATTTTAGTAGAAAAAACAAAGCTTGTTCTTGGCTTTAAACTCCATGCAATCACCACAAAAGAACATGTGAATTCTTACCAGGGAGAAGAAACAATCAAGTTAAAGAGTAATCAAACTCGACTTACCCGTGAAAGTTGAACGCCAAAACTCTTCTGTTGTCTCCTGTTCCAATGGTATGTTATGTACCAGAGAGATGGAAACAGAAACTCGAGAAAACCCCTTCTTGAGCGGAAACGATCCAAAACGACAAGATCTTCGTGCACTTCAACGTAAACCTGTCTCATTGAACCACGTCATCACCACGTAGGCGGTAAATCCGATCCGAAAGCCGAACAGCATGACCCGATATAGTGTCTCCCAAAACAAAAATGGATAAACCCAACAATGTACTGAAAGCCATGGCTACTTCTGTTCTGCTTCCACAAATTCGCTACTTTTATGGTGGTATCTCCTTAAACCCTACAAATCCAACGACCCAGTTTCGAAAATCGCGTCTTAACGCACATTTTCCATTAAACCCTTCTAATGCTTGCGTCGATGGCAGCTCTGTTACCGGAGACGCCATTGAATCCCCAAAACCCTCACGCCGTGGCCGGAAAAAGAAACCCACTTCACCTTCTTCACCGGCAACGGAAACTCAGATCACAACAAAGAAACAAACAAGACGAACCAAGAAAAGTAGTGTGGAAGCAGAAAAAGGCACAATAGATGGAAGTTGTAATCCCGATGATGTTGAAGATTACGACGACGGCGTTGACTTCCCGTACGATGACCCGCCACTGATATGCTGCTTCGGAGCCGTACAAAAGGAGTTTCTGCCTACGGTGAGGGTGCACTGGAACCAGATGCACGCGGACATCTACTCGGAGTGGAAGATGCTGCAGTGGGACCCGCCGGAGTTCGCGAGGGCTCCGGGTGGGCCGCCGTCAAACGTGGCAATATCGCACGTGAGGCTTGGGGGTAGAGCTGCTTTCATGGGGAAGGTTGGTGAGGATGCGTTTGGAGCAGAGTTGGTGTTGATGATGAACAAAGAAAGAGTGCAGACTCGGGCTGTTACGTTTGATGGGAAAGTTAGAACTGCGTGTACTCTTATGAAGGTGAAATTTGAGGATGGGAAGATGAGAATGGAGATCGTGAAGGAGGCTGCTGAAGACTCTCTTCTTGCCTCTGAATTGAATCTTGCTGTGCTTAAAGAGGTGAGGGAGACTCGATATGAATGATACTGTTTCTCTAAGTCCAATTGGTTAGTTTCCACGATTGAAAGCTTTGATCTTTTGGTCTTAAAAGCGTTAATTATGGGATGTTAAAATTGTTGTGATGTACAATTGCTTCATTTCACTTGTAGTGAAATTTTATTGATATTGAATAAAAATTATGCTGTTGTATCTTCTATGCAGGCAAGGATTTTCCATTTCAATTCGGAAGTTCTGATGTCTCCTTCCATGGAATCAACTCTTTTCAGAGCAATCAAATGGTCTAAAAAATTTGGAGGGCTTGTATTTTTCGATTTGAATTTGCCACTTCCTTTGTGGAATACACGTGATGAAACAAGGGAATTTATCAAGAAAGCTTGGAATGAAGCTGACATTGTTGAGGTTTCGAGACAAGAATTGGAATTTCTTTTGGATGAGGATTATTACGAGAGGGAAAGAAGTTACAGGCCTCAATACTATGCAGAAAGTTATGAGCAGATGAAGAAGCGGAGAAGTTACTATCATTATACACGAGAGGAAATTGCACCATTGTGGCATAACAAACTGAAGTTCTTGTTTGTGACTGATGGAACACTTAGGATTCATTACTACGCTGCATCATTTGATGGTTCAGTAGTTGGCACAGAAGATGTGCTTATAACCCCATTTACCTGCGATAGGACAGGATCTGGTGATGCTGTTGTAGCTGCTATAATGAGAAAGCTTACCACTTGTCCTGAGATGTTTGATGATCAAGATGTCTTGGAGAGGCAGCTTCGATTTGCAGTTGCAGCAGGAATTATATCACAATGGACAATCGGTGCTGTAAGAGGCTTTCCAACCGAAAGTGCCACACAAAACCTTAAAGAACAGGTTTATGTACCTTCAATGTGGTAGAATGTATTCAAAATTGAAGCATCAAAACATGACTTGCCTGATCGGTTTATTGGCAGAGGATGTGAGGATTTCCTCTAAGGTGAACAAATGAGAACTAGTCCCAGTAGACAATGCGTTAGATCACATCTGAATTATAGGGTAAGAATGCAGTGTACCTGATTCTTCCTGCAAGCAAAAAAAGAGTTCTTATGAGCATTTTCCCTTTCAGCAAATTTTCCATGGTTACTTTTAAAAGCTTTGCGAATTGCTTTCATCTGAACATTAAAACATTCTAGGGAACGGAAACAATTAGATGTATCCATGCGACCAGGCTGTTGCATGAGTTCACTACATTATTTTCAATTTGTGGCAAGGAAGATATTTATCACATCATGAAAAGTACCAGTACCAAGCAACGGTAAGGTATTCTATGTTTGATGTTTTTACTGCAGATTCCAGTTATTGCTTCCGTCTAAGCTAGGGTAATTACACAAATGTTGATCGGCAACCAATATGGTTAGCTATGTGATTGGTATTGCTTGATTGAACAGGTATCTAACTGGTTCAAATAATTAAATGCGTCTGTTAACTGCATCCATTGAAGAATCATGTTATAGCTTTGCTTATGATGCTTGTTTTTACCACAGCCGATCCAGAAAGCACTTATAACTATGGAATAAAAACAAAGACAGGCTTCCTGTCATGTGTTTGGCACCACATGGCTGCCTTCCTATCAATTGACACTCTTTTTTTCCTTCTTTGCTAAAGTCATGATATGTTTTCAACAACCATAGTCTTGCCTATAATGTACGTAAATGCATGTGATTTGTTATTGTTGCTGATTTGAAGATGTGGGTTAGTTAATTTTCTAGGCACTTTGTCCATCTTATTCAGGCAACCATGCTTTGAATTCTCTGAAAGATGAAGAGCTTTACAACCATTTTTGTCGCATCTGAATCCTGGCTGAGTTCATCAACAAGATGCTACCACAAGTTCCAGACGTATACCATGCTCGGTTTCTATATGGTTCAGAAAAAGTACAAAATGGGGATAGAATCCATCTGCTTTGAATATGTTAAATAAATAAAATTACAATGAACACTTTCTTCTGCTTTCTTAAATAATGTATAAATCAAACACCTGAACCCCCATTATGGACAAAACGTATATCTATGTTCCTGTGTATCTATGCTGATTAATCTATGGATTTGAGCTTTCCTCTTACTCCCCTAAGGAGCTGGTTAGATCCTCTAACATCACTGAAACTTGTGTATGTATCTCTGTTCCTCCAGCGCACCTCAAAACTTCTCGTGTGCCAGCCACTCGAAGCAAAATGGACGCCAGCCATCATCAAGGCGATGTGCATTAACAATATAAAGCACGAGCAATGTAGTTGAAGAACCTGACTCTTATTTTCCCGATGAGGTTCCAACATTTGGATTAACTCTCTGTACAAGTTTACGGCTACTAATTTGCTCCTGTGACTTATTGCATATGCAGCCGGGAAGAGGATTTGCATAAAAGTTCTCCTCCAACCTCGGCGATTCTCCTGTCTGCCTGAAATATGGTGCTCCAAGCCTGTTGGCATGTATCCTCTTAACTTTTGAAGAGAATTTTTCCCAAGATATTGTGCCGTTATCCAACTTATCAATGAGAGCAATAAAGCTTTTCCTGAAACGGAGATCAGATTATTTGCTAGTTCCAACATCAAACCAAGATAAAGATTCAAAGTGGTATAAACATTTGTCTTACTTGTCGGGACTGATTGTTGTTTGAAATCCCTCAAACCTCCTATGACCCTGCACAGCTTTGGCCATATTTCCATCGTATGTATAAACAAAAACATCACTTTGGACTGCAACAATATAATCCAAGGCTGCAAGGCGATTCTGGTATGGCTTAAAGGATTCCAACTCTTCTGGAGTTGCTAGAGTAGAATGTGTAAAGACATTAGGGAACTCTTCTCGAAACGCTTCCATGCTCCGACCACCGTAGATCTCTCCTGCAACTATGTAGATCGTCGTAGAGGATGAATAGCCCATGGCTTTGAGGAACAGAGCAGCTTCCCTCGGAGACATGGGACAACCACCTTGAAGCCTCTTCTCTATACCATCTATCTCTTTCTCCTTCCAATGTTGGACTTTATACCTCATAATCTTAAGCTCCTCAGCTTCATCTGCAGTGAGGTTGTGGTTGCAACCCGTGAATGCCAACATATCTTTCTCATATCTGGCATTCACCATTAGCTCATGTCAGAGAACTGTGCTGAATTTCACACTTGGAGAAACGTCAATCATTGTGAGAGATCAAATGATGTTACCTTAAGTGCAGAGCAATGTAAGGTTCACTATCATTACGTAGCCGATCAACCAGTACCTTCCCAAAATCCTCAATCTCTTTTGAGTATCTTAGAGCCTCGTAATTAGCACGACACCTTAGCTTCTGAATAGAACTTGCGAGGCCATTATTAGTCAGTCGTGAATCCGTGTGTGTAAACTTTATAACTTTGTGTTTCTTCAACAAATTTCCCATCTCTACTCTGTAGTAACTAGCCTGAAAAATGGAGCATCAAGGCCTTAAGAGTCCAAGAACACAGGTTGAAGGTGAACAAAGAAAGTGACAAAATGAAACTATCTGCAGACCTTGGACCAAGAAATGGGAGCTTTTACGAGAGCCTTCTTTGCTGCAAATTTAGGAGGCAAGTATTCAACTATGTGAATATCTTCTTTCAACACTTCAATAAAGTGTTTCCAGTCAAAGATGTCTTTGAAAGTGCTGTGAAAAGGGTACAAAAGTAAGAACTTAAAAGAGAGAACAAGCCTATAATGATGGAAGATTACTGAATAAAATTACCTTGGATCTGTCCAGAATGATTGATGATCAAGAAAAGGAAGAACAAGTGTTGCATTCATCAACTTTGCAATTGCAACCATATCACATATCTGCAGATCAGAACATACATATCATTAAAGCTTCAGGTTATGAGGCAACAGGAAAAACATGGCTATAACAGTAAAACTTACTCCTGTTCTCATTTGATTCAATCCGCCATTGGCATGAACCACTAGGTAGCCATTTGTTGCTTTGACTTCTGAAAAAAAGAAGGTTAAATATCAGACAAGAACATCAGAAGCGGTAACTGATTTAGTCCGAGGAAAGAACATACGTGATCTTTTGGTTGGTCTAGCTATGCATTGGTAATAGTTACCACTCTTTGGCTTCATCCAAATCTCTTGAGTCTGCAAAAATTGAAAAGTAAGTGCAGGTTCAATCACTCCAAAGAACCGAGTTAAGAATGCTACATGTGACCGTTGAAAAGTTGAAAGGCAAAACCATCAACTTATGTGGAAAATTCATTATTTTAACATTACAGAAAAGTAGATGATGGAAATCGGCCAGAGCCACCATTAGCCGCTGAAAATTCAATTCCAGCCCGCTAAGAATTTTCAGTCAAAAGGAATCCCAGATAATATCAAACCATTTACATGCCGTAACTAGATAATTGATACGGTAATTTGTGCAACAAGGATCGTGAAAACTGAATCTAAGAGAAGGATAATAAATCAAAGAACAGTTTTTTTTTTCCCGGGAACCAATCGGATAACGGTGGAAAATTTTGGAACTCACAGATAACTCTAAGCGACGCTTAGGCATGGCGGCTCTCTCAGCGACGACCCGTTGAGCCATGGCCCATTCTTCTTTGAACGTTCGAATAATTATAAGGCTATTCTCTCTCGTCCTCTCCACGTGATGACTCAGAAACGACACCTTAACGAACACGGATACGACCACCATTAACATTAAAACACCCAACAACTTACGGCCCATGTTTTTGCCGGATCTCAAACTCTGACCCGACGATGCCGTCCCATGACAAGCGTCCTCGAGACCAAGCAACCACGCCTCTGGTAAAAAGAAGAACACTTTCCTCCTTAGAAGAAGGTACCTTATAACAGGGTGGTGGTGATGACTACAATGGTTATGAAAGAAATGGCTATGGTGGTGATGATGGTGGTGCGCTCCAGATGTCAAACCGTTAACGTTGCTCTCCTCGTCGGTTGTGTCGGTTTTGTCGGCGGTGTCAACGCGTCGTCGGGTCGTGGTCGGACACGGGGCGGTGGTGGCGGAGCCACCAGGCGACATGGCCATTCAATCACCAACAGGACCAGAAGTAAAAAGAAAACAGAGCAAAAAACAGAGAAAATGAAAAAGATGAGAACTTTGTCTCGAAATCAATGGAATTAGAAGGTGAGATGAAAAGGGTTGCTCGATGAGTCCGTGTGGTGGTCGGAGAGCGTCCGAAATGGAAGGGAAGCATATGCGAGAATTGCTATCTCTTGTTACATTGGAGAGTTTTGTGTTAGATTTATAATGGTGGCTTTTATGCTCTTCTTCATGTCATATGTTTTGTTTTTATTGAGTTTAGTTTGGTTTTTGGGACATGTTGGAGTTTTAATCATTGAAAGGACTCAATAGTTAAGGTATTGTAAAGTCTTATTCATATATATGTAAGATTATGATATATCAAATTTTAGATTGCCTTTATCTCTAATTTTTTTAAAATTAAATCTCTTAAATTTGAACAAGTTATTTGCCTTTATATGTTTAATCTTGTATGATCAAGTGCAATTTTATATGAGGTGATTGACAATCTTCATTATAATTTTCTAACTAACAAATCCATAAAAAGTAAGCATCTTTTAAATTGGAAATTAAATAATTAAAAAAATAAAATCAAGTGACTTTTGAATTGACAAAAAATATATATTAAAAAGTAAATCAACAATCTAAATTAGAAAAAAAAACAACTAGGAATAGTAAAGAGAGGCAAATGGAAATTTGATAAATTTAAAAATAAAATGATGCTTTAGGGTCATTTTTAACATATAAATAAATAATGTGATTGGTTAAAATATTTTTTGTTAAATTATAAAATTGTAATAAATAATTGATTTATCTACCAAAAATCCAAGATGAATATAAATTACAATATATACCAATGGTTATTTTGTATATATCCAATCAATCATAGGAGATATGTTATTCTTAAAAAAAAGGGAAGAAAATAGCATACACTTGAGTATGTATCTTGGCAAAATATTGTAGATGTGTTAGATATTAGAATTTAGATTACACTACATTGAAAATAGAGTAATTATATTTTTTAATTAATATAGTCCTAATTTCACAAATTTTATTATAACAAAATCCCCAAAGATGTATTGAAATAATCAATTTAAATCTAGTACTGAACTTTTTTAAGTAAATATTATTTTTGTTGATACGGTTAATAAATGGATATTCATATATTATTTAATGGACACTTGAAATAATCTAATTTATACAAATTTTAAAAAGTTAAAATTTTTTGACTATATGCATTTTTAATCACAAAATTAAAAATTTAATCCTTCCTTACTCTTGTTCACAAGAAACTATTTTCAATTAATAAAGTAATGCATCACCAACCACCATATGAAAATGACCTCATAAATTAAATTAAATCATTATCATATCTTACACAATACCAGCCTGTTTACTAGTTAAGAGTAATACTGCATATTACTAAACATCCTAAGGTCTTGCATTTAGTATAATTTTTATTGAGTTATTGTCATTGTTATATCATATATTACACAATAATCACTTTAGCTCAACACTCAATTGTTTGTTATATCTTATGATATTATACAAAGGATGCAAATTAAAAATATCTTATTTCATTTGCCATTAATCATATCATATGATAAGAAAATTCTATAATTATTTTATAATTTGAAAAATATTTTATAACAATTTCTATTCTAATTTGAAAAAGTTATTTTATAATTACGATCCGATTCATTAAAATATATAAATCACGATCTTTATTATTTTTATAACAAAATAAGTATATCAATGATGAAATTTGTTTTTTAATCATTAAAAATTATTTGATAAATATTTAAAATATTTCTTCATCCATATACTTATTTGTTATTTTTTAAATATTCATTATTTTATAAAAATAAAAATAACACTTGAAATTTGAATATTACCTTTTTCCATTAATGATGATGTATAGATAGTTGGTAAGAAAAAATAAATAAATTTGAGAAAGGGACAAATTTATTATTTATTATTAATAATTATTATTATTTTCATTTCAATGAACCACACACATACGGAATGTCATACGCTTCACACGTATATACACATAACTAACAACATGTCGCCAAACACGCGGCGGTTTGCGTTGACAGAGCAGATCTTTGACTTTACCAAATGTCTAGCCGTTGGATCTCATCATTGTCTGAGACATGATTGATTCGGGCAATCATTTGGCTGTAGTGGTGCAGCATAGTACCACAGGATGTGAAGTACCCAACTAAAACCTCCCGTTGAATAGTCTCAAGTTAAGAGTGCGGTTCCAATCACATAGGCGTTGGAAACCAAAAACGTGGGATTTTGCGCGTCACATAAGAGAATCATAAGAAATAATTTAGAAATAAAAGGACACGTTCAATTTATTTTTTTAATTGTTGGTTAGGTAAAATGAATATAAAATTAAAATTCATTTTAAAATTGAATAGAAATTAATCTTTTAAAATTGTTTTATTTTAGGATTAAATTTAAAATATTTATTTTAGTGACTAATTTTTTAAAACTTTGATAAACTTGGTCACAATATTATTTTTATTGATATGATGTTTCTCTTAAGTCTATGTTTAGTTGAGCCTATATCAGTAGAATTTTTATCAGTAGAATTTTTGTAGATCTTTTCTGGGTAAAACTTTTCTAAGAAGCCAGTTGATTGTTTAGTTGTCATTTAAAAAATAGCTTTTTTGAAAGAACTTCATACAGTAGACTATTTGACAACATAAAAATTAAAAGCACTTTTAATTTTAACTATATTTTATTTTGAAGTAAAATTATTTATGTATAAATATTATTTAAAGTATATTAAATAATATGCAAAGCACAATATACTAATTATTATATAATTTTAAATCATATGAAACATAAATAAAAATATATCTAAACAAATCTTTTATATAGATTGTAATATAAGTAAAACTAATATTAAAAATAAATATTAGAGAAGATGAGTTTGCAAGATAAACGTAAAGATGAGTTTGTGAATATTGTGAGAATTATGTGTAAAACATAAGAACAAAAGGGACTAAAAATAGGCTCACTAATTGATTTGAAAATTTTACCTGAAAAAGTATATGAGAGGCTTTTTTGAGAAGCTGTATTTTGGCTGCTAAAAAAATCATATCTATTTAAAAACTGCATTTTATTTTACAGTTAAACATCCATTTTTCATTAAAAAAAAAGTTTTGTGGTGAAAAAAATTACTTATTAACCTCCCAAAAGCTCATTCAAATAGGCATTAAATATACTATTTTGACCTAAACTGTACATGTCTTGAAAAGTTAGTCCCTGAAATAAAAACTTTTAAAACTTTAATACTAGATTAAAAAATCTTAAAAAGTTAGATTTTTTAAAAATATTTTAAATAATTTTAATTATTCATACTTACGGGCATTATGAAATTTAGTCACAAATGTTTTTTATTCTTATTTTATGAATTTTTGTACTTTTGACCTTTAAAAAGCATAAAAATAATTTTTTAATCATATTTTTCCAAGTTAAATTTATGTCGAAATTCAAATTATTAAACAACAACATCAACTCAGTAAAAATTTTATTAATACCCGAGATTTAAAAAGGTCCAATAATATACGGCCTTACTCTTAATTAATAGAGAGATTGCTTTTAAATTAATATTGTACCCATTCGTTGAGGCTATATCTTCCAAAGAAAATGCCACTTCATGTCTTTTTTGAAGTCTAATAAAAGTTGATATGTTTATATATAAAAATCGGATTTGTTATATACCCATTGCTTAGTGTAATCCGAAGAGAAAACTTCAAACATGAGAATAATATTGGTCGTTTTCAAGAGAACAATACTTGGAAATGATGAAATAAAGAGTGATATTACCAAAATGGGTCATAGTTAGTTGGTGTATTTCGATCACTAGAGGAAGATAAAACGTCCATTATTTAGCTGAAATTGAATTTTCACAAGATGAGTAAGCGATCACGCGTGTTATAGTGTCATGTGAGGTTTTGTTTAATAATGATAATAATGTAACAATTAACACTTAAAAATCGGACAGAAAATTACAAGAAATTTTAGAAGTGTCAATGACTTGGTCCGACCCGACCCGACCATATGTTAGGTGACCCGTGACCTTACAAGTCAAGATAGATTGACTTGTGGCCCGATTTAACCACCGGTTGATCGACTTGTGACTAAGCCAATGGCTTGAAGGATCATAGGTGGGCAGGGCTAACCTTACTCATTTTATTATTATTATTTTAAAACGTCAAAAACAGCATCCTTTTTGATAAAAAGATATTGTTTTTGAAGTAGCGGTCGGGTCATGCGTCAGATCGGTCCAACTAATGCTCGACTCAATCGGGCCCCAACTCAGGCTAAAATCGAGCCGAGTGGGGCAAAGAGTGGGGCAAAAATTGACATCCTTAAATGTTTAAGGTTTAAAATGATTAGCTAGTATTAAATTGACATAAAATCATTTAAAGAATGAATAAAGTTAAAGAATTTGAAAAATAATTAAGAAAGATTATCTTTACTCATAAAAAATTAATTTTCAATTAAAAATTATTAAATAAAAATTAATTTTGATTTATAAAATTTGATTAATTAATAATAATAATAACTATTAAACTAAACCAAACTAAAAAAAATTAATAATCAAACCAAAATTTGGTCAGTTTATTTATTTATTTGGTTAAGGCTTTTACTCCTAAACTAAACCGGTTTAAGAAAAGCCTTATCTTGTTGTTTATAATAAGAAGATACTTTGTTTTAAATACAAGTTTCAATATCCTCAGCAAATCCATTTCCCGACAAGAGCCAACCACCAAATATTCTCAATTGATATAAACTCTTCCCATCACACCAACTACTGGCTCCGTCTAAGGTTGTTGGAAGTGATAACAAAATTCAATTAATAATATATAATATTTCCCTTTATAATGACTAACCAAGGTTTACAAGTCAAAGTCTTGAAAATTAGTAAATTAATATCGAAGAAAGGGACTAAGTAGGATCAATTTATTTGTCTCCGTTTTCGTGTGCCACCCTGTGTTCAGACTAAGTGGCTTTAGTTTCGAAAAAGTCGAATCCTTTATTTAAAGTAATTATATCTAATTTTGTCAAATGTTCAAAACGCAATTTTGAGAAATTCGAAACCTCTGTCTAACTTTATTTAACTCTGTCCAATACCCAAAACAGTCGTTATGGACATGAATATTTTGGATAAAGGATCCAAACTGGGTTTTGAGTGACTATGGATGATCATCATCATCATACTAAAATATTATTTTAAAATTATTACTTATTCAACTGGTTTAACGATTAAAACTTTGAATTCAGTTCGGTTTCCAACTTTTTGGTTCAACTTATTTTAATAACTTTTATTGTTAAAAATTAATCAGTTTATTAATTAATCAGTCAATTTTTGTAAATTAATAAGTTCAATTATTTTTATTTAATAATCTTTTTCAATTAAACTTCAAATTCTTCAATTATTGACAATATGTTTCAATCATATTTTAAATTATTTAATTTATAAAGTTTTATGAGATCTAATACTGGTTGAACTTTTTAAACTTTTAACTTTTTATTTTACCGGTTTAACTTTTGGTCCGATTTTAAAACATTGATATTATTTAATCATCATATAACCCTTATCCTGTATTTAATTATTTTTATATATTTTTACTAACATTAAAATCTTTAAAATATAATATAATGTCATTTTGAATACAAATAAAATTAAAGTTGATTACTTATATAATAGTTAAATAATATTATAAAGAGATAAATGATAATTTTTGAAAAAATAAATTATAAAAATTGATTTAATTAATCATAAAAATTATAATTTTATACTCATTAATCACGGGTAAGAAAATTTGTTTTGTGCATTAAACTTTATAAATTGCAGGAAATTGGGTGTCGTTGTGATATCAAAACGTGTAAGTCAGTCAATCGAATTTATTGTTTTCAATTTCATATAATAAAAAATGCTTTAAATATATTTTATCACTCAATTATTATACTTTATACTACAAGCCGTCACTAAAAAAAAGGAAAACCTATGCCGTCTGATTAGACATTGGAATGCATAACGTAACGTGAACAAGTAATACGTAATTTCAACAAGTAATCATCAAAATGGTAAGTATATGGTTAAGTTTTCAGTTTGGTTGAGTGATTATTCAAGATACCTGATTGATAAATTATTACTTACAATGGTCGAGAAAATCAATCGGTTTGATTCGTTTAATAATAAAAGTCTTGGATTATTTAATTTTTCGGTTCAATTTTTTACTTTTTTGTTCGATTTATTTTAATAATTCTTGTTGTTAAAAATCGATCTATTTGTTAATTAATCGGTCATTTTTTTCATAAATTATTAAATTATTATAAACCAAAATAAATCAATTAATTTTTATTTTTCAATTAAACTTCAAAATTTTCGATAGGTAAAGAAAATCTATTTTAATCATATTTTTAATTATTTAATTTTTATTTGGTTTTATAATTGTTTAATATCGACTGAACCTTTTAAATCTTAAATCTTTTATATTAACTGTTTAACTTTCAGTCTAATTTTTAAAATATTACATATATTAATGATTAAAAAATTAATTTAATATGTTCAATCATAAAATTTTGAATTTTGAATTCAATTTATTTTAATTATTTATATTATTAAAATATAAAATTTGTTAATTAATCGATCAATTTTTATAAATCACTTATTTTTATAAACAAGAGTAAATAAGCTAGTTTTTATTTAATTGTCTCTTTCTTGATTAAAATTTAATTTTTTACATGCAAGGATAGTTTATTTTTTCAATCCTATTTTGATTTTTTAATTTGGTTTAATTATATAAATTTTATTTAATCTTTAAATATTAAATCTCTTATTTTACTAATATAATTTCTTATTTAACTTTTAAAATATTACATATAACGTAACATAATCCAAGTTTGCTTCACTCCAATATATTTTTTTAAAGTATTGGAGGTTATAAAGATCTTAATTCAAACATGGTAGGCAATAATTTTGCAAAAAATCCGAATTATAAGGTACAGGCTAAGCCTATGCTTAGTTGGGCTTATACCAGTTGAACTTTTTCTGTAGATATTTTCTAATAATAACTTTTCTAATAAGTCACTTGACTGTTTAATTGTTATTTAAAAAATAGTTTTTTTAAAGAACTTTATACAATAGACTGTTTGGTAACATAAAAATAAAAAATACTTTTAATTTTGACTATATTTTATTTTGTAATAAAAATATAGCTTTAACAAAAAAATGCTTTAAATATATTTTATCACTCAATTACTATACTTTATAATACAAGTCGTCATTAAAAAAAAGAAAACCTATGCCATCCCATTAGACATTGGAATGCATAACGTAACGTGAACAAAGTAATACGTAATTTCAACAAGTAATCATCAAAATGGTAAGTATAAGGTTAAGTTTTTAGTTTGGTTGAGTGATTATTCAAGAATCAAGGTACATGATTGATAAATTATTACTTACAATGATTCAATCGTTTGATTAGTTTAATAATAAAAGTCTTAAATTATCTATTTTTTCAGTTCAGTTTTCAACTATTCGATTCGATTTATTTTAATAATTCTTGTTTTTAAAAATCGATCAATTTGTTAATTAATGGACCAATTTTTCATAAATTAATAAATTATTATAAACAAAAATAAATTAATTAATTTTTATTTTTTAATTAAACTTCAAATTTTTCGATAGTTAAAGAAAATCTCTTTCAGTTATATTTTAATTATTTAATTTTATTTAATCTTTAGTTAGTTTTATAATTGTCTAATACCGACTGAACCTTTTAAACCTTAAATATTTTACTTTGTCTGTTTAACTTTTAGTATAGTTTTTAAAACATTAAATATATTAATGATTAAAAATTAATTTAATTTGTTCAATCATAAACATTTTGAAATTACCATTTTTAATTCAATTTATCTTAATAATTTATATTATTAAAATTTATAAGTTTGTTAATTAATTGATCTTTATTTATAAACTAGAGTAAATAAGTTAGTTTTCATTTAATTTTAGTTTTCATTTAATTGAACCTTTCTTAATTAAAAATTAAAATTTTTATGTGCCAGGATAATTAATTTTTTAATCCTATTTCGAATTTTTTAAATTTGTTTAATTATATCAATTTTATTTAAGGTACGTTACTAAGCTAATGTTGCATATTACAGTTAAGGCTAAGTTTGTTTATCTTTTTTAAATCAAAAATTGATTAAAACAAGATCATGATTTCTATATCAAATCAAGGGCCATGATTCGTTTAAGATCACTGGATTCCAATCTCAACAGAATTCTTAAAATCGCCAGCAGTTTGAACTTTGGAGTGGCTTAGGTTCTGTTATTGGACAAAAGATGAGAAAATGAAAGAAAAGGACAAACAACGACTGCGAGACGATCGGAATTCGATTTCATAAGACAACAGTTTAAGGCACTCAATGTCTGTCCAATCCAGTGTTTCTGAATCTCAGTGAACATAGGTGGCGTGGGTGTTGGTATAATGTAAACGCTTGAAAACTGCACGAACTTTAGGGTGGGACATGGAACAATGGACCTACCACCCAATTACACACAATCTTTGTATTACGTCTAGGGAAGGTAAAAGGACTTAGCGAAATGTTTAAAAACTTTTCAAACGGTAAAATAAGAGATTTAAGATTTAAAAATTTTAATAGATATTAAATCGTTATAAAATTGATTAAAGATTAAATAAAATTGAAGAATTTGAATTATAATTGAAGTAGGTTATCCTTACTTTAAAATATAATTAAAAGGAAAATCATTTAATGAAAATTAATTATTTTATTTTAGTTTATAAAAATTAATTAGTTAAAAAAATCGATTGATTCATTAATCAATTAATCAATTTTTAATGATAAGAGTTGTTAAAATAAACCTAACCAGAAAGTTAAAAACTGAATAAAAAATTGACCGGTCTAAAGTTTTCATGATAAAATTTATCGAATTGATTCGTCTTTTAATCATAAAACTTAATGTTAATGAATTTGACTTCAAATTAATTAAGTTTTGGATTGAGCTTGAACAAGCTTTAAGAAAATTTGAATTTTGAGTCTGTACTATATATTACATGTCATTTTGAATAAAATGACGTCGGATTTAATTTTTAAAAGTTAAAATAAATACTATCTCTATCCATTACTATCCTTAATAGTCATCTCCAATAATTTCAAAGATTTGAATTATTACAAACTTTACTTAGAAGTCTTGGAAGAAATTAGAAGTGCTTGACATTGACTTAGTACACAGTTAAATGTAACGACTGAAATTTTACACGCATACAGACATATTTATTATTTAAAAGCACCGAAATGGCAGTGGAGGAGTCGGTGTGCAGGTGTTTAACAGGTGTAAGTTTGCTAACTGGCAAGACTAGCCGTGGTATCCGTCGCTGCGAAGACTTCAGTTTGCTAGAACAATTAATTTATATTTATATATATATATATATATGTTCTAATAAGAGTAAGATTGAGCTTTGAAAATTTTTAATATTAGGAATTAATTTAATTTGTTTTAGATTTTTTCAAATTTTCAAATTTTAAATCTTTACAAAAATTGAGTCAAATTAAGGTGGTTCAGATTAAGTGTCCGTTTGGATAAGCTTTTGGGAGATTAATAAGTACTTTTTTCTATCACAAAAGCTTTTTTAAGAAAAATGGGTGTTTAGCTGTAAAACAAAAAATCACTTCTTTAATAGATATGTCTTTTTAGCAACTAAAATACAACTTTTTAAGAAGTTCAAATTTGGAGCTTCTCAAAAAATCGTTTTTCGGGTAATTTTTTATATCAATTAATAAGCTTATTTTTAGTCCCTTTTGTCCTTATGTTTTACACATAATTCTTATAATACCCACAAACTCATATTTCTATTTATTATGTATTTAACTATTTACTCAACTTGGATATTTATTTTGAGATTTATATAATATTATTTGACTTTTTTATATGTTTTAATATTTATTTTTGATATTAATTTACTTATGTTATAATCTACATAAAAGATTTCGTTAGATATATTTTGATTTATGTTTCATTTGATTTAAAATTATATAATAATTAAGATATTGTGCTTTACATATTGCTTAATATACATTAAATAATATTTATATGCATAAATAATTATTATTACAAAATAAAATATAGTTAAGATTAAAAATAAAATTTATTTTTATGTTACCAAGCAGTCTACTATATGAAGCTCTTTCAAAAAAAATTTTAAATGATTGTCAAACGATCAATAATTGAGGTTGGATTTTTAAATTCAGTTACTTTAAATCATTCATTAACTTTAAATTATTAAGTCGAACTGGTCGTGACACCCCAATACCCCCTGGGAGGATATGTGGATGCCACACAAGACAGTACAAACAAACAAAAACATTTCGCAGAAGAATAGCCTTCAAAAATAAACACTCTAAAATGTACGAAACATTTCATACATGCATTTCCATAATCTTAAACAAACATACATTATATCACAAAAGTTTAATACAAATTTGTTCTAAAAATCGAAACTAGCCTGAAACATAGTTATTACAGAAACTTTCAACAATTCAGAATCATACACTTTATATTACAACAAATTGCATCTCAATTCCTGATGCAAAAATCATTATTGATTTAACCCAAATTACATACATAGATCACATATTTCACAATTATTCATTCAAAAGATGTATAATTCAAATATTCACATTATCATAGCACATCATGTAATCATTGCAAATCAGAACAGATATATACAAATATAGATGCATATGAGACTCTAGATTCGTTATGATTGTTGTGATCGATTGCCTTTCAGATACACATCCAGATACTGGCCCATTGAGCTCAGTCAAAAACAGAAATCACGGAGCAAAGCACTATGTGCATTAGAATATGCATTATACAAAATGCATTAAAGAACAGAATATGCCACGTATAGCTTTCACTTTTAATGCACAGACAAAATCTCATATTTATTCAAA
>JAOTAX010000004.1:31842319-31888300 GCA_025629825.1 Erythroxylum guanchezii
GGCAAAAGACTGAGGGCTGTTCAATGAAAACCTCTAGTTTTTAATTACATTTCAAATACTAACATCAAACACGCAATTCACACTATATTTGCTTCTTCTTCCTCCACCCACACATGCATCAACACCATTTACATATGCAGCACTACCCAGGCACGAAAATGTACTCCATTTACACATGCATCCAGTTACAAACATTAAAATCTTAGTAGAAATTACTTACACTATCGTAAAACTTACTTGATTAAGCTTATCTCTTTTCAGAAATTTTCCAAAACTTAGGAGAGCAAACAATGGGTTTCGGAGATGGCAAAGCAAGAAGGGAAATAGTGGTTTTTGGTGGAATCAAGGAAAGATGCTGCAGAAACTTTTTCCTAAGGATAGGTGTCTCTCTTTAGGCTTGACACATGCTTCCAATGCATGTATTATATGTGTCCTCCAAGTAAGGCTACCAATTGTCACTTAAATCTTTGTCCACATGTCACAATTTAATTGATCCATTTGTTATTCCATAGTTGGCTCATAAATCAATATTTTTCTAAAAGTCACCAAAAATTTCAAAATAATAATATGACTCTTCAAATTAATTTTCAGCTCAAAAAATAATTCACCAAAAAATTCAAAATATCTAAAATATACCAAAATTGCCAAATCATAATTAATACACTCCAATTTAATCAACAATTTCTACTTATAAATCAAATTTACCTAGAAATGTCAATGAATGCATATACAATTATTTGTATAAGTCAAAATTCATATGCACATATCAATGAATATTCAATTATGCAAAGCAAACGATGTACTGAAATTTCTTAATTTTCTAACCGCTAATATGAGATGTTACACTAGTCATCATCCAAACTCTGATTCTTCTAACAAGCAATCTGACTTGACCTAAAAATGATGTTATTTTGATAAGTCGAGTTTCTTAAATTTTCAAATTAAAACCATACTATTTTAAATTTTAAAATAGAGATTTTGGACTTTTAAATTTTAATACACTGGACAGGAATTTCCTTTCCCTGATGTAATGGTCGTCTGCTTGTGCCAAAGGCTGGAAACCGCGTGAGCTTTACAGTTTGCTTTCTTCTTCCAGGAACAGATATGAAGGGTGGGGTCGCACTTGGCATGGCCTCTAATGTATGCAGTTTTGGTTGTATGACTAAGATGTTTCAATTTGGCGTCATTCACTTTTACATGAAACCGACGATTTGATTCCTGACCCAACCTTTCCATCGTGCTGGACCGCTAGGGTTAGAGGTCAATCCTCGAAGAATTTTCAGACAACCTAATCATTCCGTACGTTACAAAAATAGGTCAAGCTCCGACACGGTTAAGGTTGGAAGGTGCAATCCTCGCAGAATTTTAAGACATGTTAGGAGTGATCGTCTGTCTTAGTCGTATTAAGTATTACATTTAATTCAAAGTTTTATAAAAAAAATAAGCTTTTAAAAAGTCTGATAATACGCAACCTTATTCTCACATAATAAAGAAGTTATTTCCGATACAAAACTAGGTCAAGCTCCATCACACTTAAGGTTGGAAGATGCAACTCTTATTAATGTTAAAGACAATTTACGAGAAATTGTTAGGAGCCATCATCTGTCTTAGTCATATTAATCATCACATTTAGTTCAAAGTTTCGTAATAAAATAAACTTTGAAAATGTTTGATAGTACGTAAACTTATCTTCACATCATAGAGAAATTATTTCCGATAAACCCACATGCAGATTTGATAATAAAAGAGCTACAATAAAAAGAGCCATAGTATGTATTATACATTAACATTGTATTTAAATTGGGATGGGCCAATTCAAACTATTCATGTATTTTATGTTTGAACTCAATTTAAAACTCGATTGATCTTAATTATCTTTGTTGAATTTAAATCAAACTGGGCTAGATTAAATTAGACCTAATTTGTTAAGCATAATTAAAATAATTATTCATGTTATAAAAATATTTATTAGGGTGGATGGATAATTTAATTTATATTAATTATAATAATTATAATTATAAAATATTTTTATATAATTTATAAGTAATTATATATACTTAAACTTTTACATAAATAACTTTTTTTAATCACATATTTTTTAAAAAATTAATTACATATATCTAAAGAATTCAGCCGTACAACTTGAAAATACAGCTTCCAATCATTTGTAATGTGGGCTTTTGATAGGCCTAAGAGTAGGTTTCATTGGGCTAGCCCAAGTGTCCGATTCCAAATGGTCCAGTTCCAAGGAATCAAAAGGGAAAGCGTTCACGTCGTATAACTATACTTTTTGCACGTTGCTTCTTTTAGGGTTTCACAGGTTTTGTGCAGAACGAAAATGGTGAAAGGTCGTCAAGGAGAGCGTGTCAGGTCCTTCCGTAACTATTCTCTCTCTCTCTCTTTTTTTTTTAATTTATTAACGCTAAACCTAACTTTCCTCACCAAAATATTTTTTCAATTTATTTGTTCTTTACAGGCTCTATGTTCGAGGAACAGTTCTTGGATACAAGAGGTAAGTATATGGTTACCACTCTGCCCCGATTTTCTATGGGTTTTGTTCAATCGGATGTTTTGTTTAATGGGTTTTGTTTGGATCTGCAGGTCCAAGTCGAACCAGTATCCAAACACATCATTGATACAGATTGAGGGTGTTAACACTAAAGAGGAGGTAGCATGGTACTGTGGTAAGAGAATGGCGTATATTTACAAGGCTAAGGTGAAGAAGAATGGAACCCACTATCGGTGCATTTGGGGTAAGGTTACAAGGCCTCACGGTAATAGTGGGGTGGTTCGCGCAAAGTTCAAGTCTAATCTTCCACCCAGATCTATGGTACTTCCATTTATCTAGTTCTCTTTGATTTAGAAATGGTCATTTTGTTTTAATTTTTGATTTGGGTTTCCGTGTTCTTTCTCAAGGGAGCTAAAGTTAGAGTCTTTATGTACCCCAGCAACATTTAAGGTACTATTCAGCTGCTTGTACTCTTCTATAGTTGGAATGCTTTGGCTTGTGTTTGCTTTAGTTTCAAGTTAGGCCGGTTTCTGTAATGTCAGATACTCAGCCATTAAATATTAGTATATGACTAAGGACTCATATTAGCTTGTAGCAATTGATTCCTGAAGGATTGGACTTTGTTTTAATTAGTTCTACTGGAAAATTTTTTAAAATGCCTTCTCATCCTTTGTGAAAAATACAGCGTGTGCTATGCCTTTGTTTAACTTGGTTGCCTATAGTATAAATTTCGAAGGTATTGTATTGAACCTCCGCAGCCCAAAGTACTTGGAATTTTGATAGCGGGAGTTTTCTAGTTATGATGTCTGTCATGAGTGTTTAAGAGCTCACGTACTAGGTTCAAGACCTTGTCAAAATCAATCTTTATAATGCTAATTTTCAGCTTATTTCTGACTGTTGCAAGTGTTGTTTTCATCTGCTAGTCTGCAATTTTAGTTAGGAATCTGTGCTCTTTCTGATTTAGCGAGGTCTTTGTTGTTGGGAGAGCAATATATTGTGAAAAACACATAACATTTATATCCATGTTTTTCCATTGGTTTTATGCTTGAAGTTGGAGTCTGATGGTGTTCATTGGCTTCTTAATCTAACTTTCCTCATTTTTGGAAGATATATTACTTTCTTTCTTCAGCATCTTTTCTATGGTGTTGTTTTGCAGTGCAATGATTCCTGATCAAAAAGTAGTATTCTTGGTGCTGCAGTTCTGGTTGGGAATTAGAAACTGCAATCTGAAACGCAATATGGATTGAGCTTAGATTTTGTAATGAGGAGTGACACTAGGTACAGGTGCTTATTTTATATGGATTCTGACAATATTCATGATTTATCCTGAAATTTGGATTTCAGAACTTTTGAATCCCTGGCGCATATGTTGCATTCAAAGATTACCAATCTTATGGACTGAAACATTCATTCATTCTTTTCGTTTGACCTTATCAAGTCTTGCACTTACTGTTTTTTAATGCTGCAAGGGCAATTACTGGATCTATCTGCCATTTTGTGGGTTATGCCAGTGGTTTTGCTCTGGTATAAACCTATAGAGAAAGACTAAACTAACGTGAAGTCAAACCTAGTTTCACTTCTAATTATTTGTGAGCCATTCTAACCTAGTTTCAACATATTGTCTATGTAAAACCCAAGTTTCAACATATTGTCTATGTAAAACCAAACATCGAGTACATCATAGCTTGAGGGAAAGAAAGCCGAGGAAGGAAGTTGGAAAGGTATTATGCTGCAAACAGAAACTGAAAATGCAGCTTTGTATAAGTGTAGTTTACACTGATATTAAAAAGGATTTGGATCCAGCTTGAAGTTAACAGGTAAAGTTCAATTACGAACTCTACCTGTTTGCATCTCCCAGCCTAAACCTGCATTTTTAAGCCTAAAGCTGCCCGGTGAAAGCAGCTCGGACATGCTGTTCATTGTTGGTTACGCTAAAGACGAGATTAGAATTTGAAATCATCATTCAGCATACGAAGTAGTGGTTTTGCTTCTCTTGCTTTAAAACTAAACCAAAATTCATATGGAACTGTGTTTTCAGGCGTGGCCACTGTCTCCAAAGCACTTGATTGCTTGGTGATGTGCTCATGAGATGCCCTTCCTATTCACCATCCATTCATTGTCGATAAGACAAGTGGTGCATATGGACATTCATATTCTTCTACCACCTGCTTCTAAAGAATGCTTGTTCTGTAGTTAAAACTTGTCCTAATTTAAAGTTCTGCAATAGCTCCGTTTTCTTTTGGCGGCAGGAGATGATAATGGTTCGGAGTTTTGTATGAAACGACATTAAAAAAAACTGGTTTTGGACTAAATTGACTGGCTCTTTTGAACATAAGTTCGGTCTAAAATTTGACCAACTAGAATAAGGTTGACCCGAAGCTGGATTAACTTGAGTGGGATTGGCTCAAGCTGGCAAATTCAGACGGTGTTCCACGTCCCAAAAGACTGATTCATTTGCGAGGACTCAGTTTAAGAAGAAATCCGAATTGTTCTTTCAAATGGATCATCGAGATCCCGTGTCATTGCTGACTCGAATTTCGATTAAAAAACTAGTTTCTTTTGGAGTTAGCCTCTCACGTTAAGCATACTTTAGGTTAGGACAACCTTTGCCTAATATAATACTTCGTACGCTGCGACCCGCAATCTACACCATGCCAAACATCATTGTTTCATTGTCTTTATTGTTTACTCACCATAACATTAGAAAAGCTTACATTTTTATGTAGCAACTACTGCCTTATGGTGAATTCTATCGTTAACCCTTTTATGGAAATTGCCAGCTTGTTGAAGCAAAACGTAAAAGCAGTCACGTTTCTTATTTGGGTTAGTGGCTAAGCAAAATCTGGTATTAATGGCGGATGACGAAGATTAGCAGAACGGTAAGAAACAAAAGGACAAAAGAGAAGGAAAAAAGAAGTATTCCAATAGGACCAGCTGGCTAGTTGGTCTCTTTTCCCAATATTCGACCTTCAAAGTGTCATTTTTCCCCCTTCCATAAGTACTCTATCGCGTTGCCTATTTCACCTCCCTATTGTCTCTTCTCTAACAGACTATAATATTAGTATAGTAGTGATTCGGCCTTGGAGACTTTTTTTTTGTGAAGATGGTGGCCGATACCAACGGTAAAAGTGATATCTCTCTTGCCGGAATCTTTGCTAGTAGTGCTTTTGCCGCTTGTTTCGCGGAGGTATTGACTGAAAGTTGAAGCCTTTTTATCATTAACATAGAACTTTTATTGTTAGCTTTGATTACCCAGATCAACCCTTTTGTTGTTTCAATGATATTTGAATACTTTATTGGAGAATAGTTTGCTCTAAGCCTGCAGTGATCTCTACCCTGCATTTGTTAAGGTGTTACTTCGGTGTTCTCTTTTGGGTTTCTGATATCTGCAGTTGATGAATCCTGATTACTCGACTTTGTGATCAGTGATGCAATAAGCACGGCTCTGTTCCTAACCCCTTCTGGGATTTTCTGTACTGATTCAAATCCTCATTATTGTCACATATTGTGGTGGTCAAGTCTCTATTCACATCTTTTTCGCATTCATAATGAGCTTTCGTTGGACAATTCACCTTTTTTAAATCATTGTCTTCCCTTCTTCCCTCTCTTCCACTTAAAGATTGTAGCTTTAGCATCACAGCTAGTTCTTAACCAGGTGTTGGTTCTTGCTAATTTGAAAGACGTTTGAGAGGTTGACAAGGGAATTTCAGCTAAAAACGTATATAATAACGATTTATCAGTGATTCAAGAACTGTGGATGTTGATTCTTGAAGGTTACGTTGTCCCCAGTCGGTTCCAACTGGGGGTGAATGTTGTTGTTGGCTTTGTTTGGCTAGTGAAAAGTTCTTTTTGGTAATCAATATGGGATAAAGTGGCTAAAATACCACATGTACATTGCTTTCCATAGTATTCTTCAATGGAAAAGATTCATTTTTGCTTTTTAATTCCCAGCAGCTGCTTGTATTTAATGCAGATTTGTACAATTCCTCTGGACACTGCTAAAGTTAGGCTTCAGCTGCAAAAAAAAGCTGTTGCAGGGGAGGCATTAGCCTTACCTAAATACAGTGGTATGTTGGGCACAGTAGCTACCATTGCTAGGGAGGAAGGTCTAGCGGCACTCTGGAAAGGTGTTGTACCAGGTCTTCATCGGCAATGTCTATTTGGAGGCTTAAGAATTGGATTATATGAGCCAGTGGGTTTCTGAAACTTTTCCTTTCCTTGAAATTGATCATTCATTTTGCTGGTTTTGGTGTATTTACATAAGAGTAAAATGTTGGCAGGTGAAGAACTTGTATGTCGGAAATGACTTTGTTGGAGACGTTCCCTTGAGCAAGAAAATTCTTGCAGCACTCACAACAGGTGAATTTCTAAACAGATACATTGGTACATAGAAAATCTGTCAACTTTTATGTACATCTTCTTCTCTGATATTGGGCAAGGTTTACTATTTTCTATATCAGCTACAAGTGCCTTCATTACTCTAACCATTACTATGAGCCACTATTACTGTAACACCTTGTCCTCTGGAGACCTTAACTGTGCTTCTCTCATGAAACAGGTGCTCTTGGAATCACGGTGGCAAACCCGACTGATCTTGTGAAGGTTAGACTTCAGGCTGAAGGAAAATTACCACCTGGTGTTCCAAGACGCTACTCTGGAGCTTTGAATGCCTATTCCACCATTGTGAGACAGGTTGTGTATCTATACTGCAGGACAAAATAAAAACTTAAAATAAATGCTTCATCTCTTGTTCTAACTTGGTCAAACGTATCAGGAAGGAGTCACAGCACTTTGGACTGGGCTTGGACCGAATGTAGCTCGGAATGCTATCATAAATGCTGCTGAACTGGCAAGTTATGATCAAGTGAAGCAGGTGAATGTGAAGAAATCAGTTTCTTCTTTTGTATGATGGGTCAAACTGTTTCTCCATGCTAAAACTGAATGATTTCCATGCAGACAATATTGAAAATACCTGGATTCACAGATAATGTTGTCACTCATCTGTTTGCTGGCCTTGGGGCAGGTTTCTTTGCTGTTTGTATTGGTTCTCCAGTCGACGTGGTAAATTTCTACATGTACATACGAGCTCATCAGCCACGAGTTTATGATCTGTTTTACAGTGCCTTCTGTTTGTCTATATCAGTAATTAGGATCTAACTTGAAGTTAAGCCAATTCTTTCTTTCTCCACGTCAATTCCTTTATGGCAGAAGAAACTCCAGCATTACGTATGTATAGTTTGCTTCACTTGTTCTTTGACTATGTTTGGTTGTGCAATGTAGTAATCACAATTACCGGACATAGTTGTTATGATTTTGTCTTACCCAGTGTCAGATCAATGATTTACTAATTTGTTCGCTTGTCAGTGCCTTGACTTTATTAATGTCTTAATAACAAATTCATTTATTGACTTTGAAACCCTTTTCTTTGGCAGGTAAAGTCAAGAATGATGGGAGATTCTGCATACAAAAGCACTCTTGACTGTTTCGTTAAGACTTTGAAGAATGACGTAAGTCTGTTTCTATTTATTTCAATACCGGTTTCTGAGAAATCGAAAATCTCCAACTTCTGGGGACTTAGTTGTGTAAGCATTTACTTAAAACAGATTAATTTCGTTTCACCAAATCGAAAATCTCCAATTGTTTCGCCTTTATGGATGGCATGATTAGACAAGCATTTGCAAGCCTTTCTTCCAGCTGAATGTGCTAATATATCAGATTCATGCTTAGATTCTCTTAAGAAGTTTTAAGTTAAAAAGCCATTGGAATGGTTTGTGTTGTAGGGACCTTTGGCTTTCTACAAGGGCTTTATCCCAAATTTTGGAAGGCTGGGTTCTTGGAATGTGATCATGTTTCTAACCTTAGAACAGGTAAGAGTTGAAAATCAAAGTCTTTTTCTCTCCATTTGGTTTTCTGTTTTCACCTTCACATTGTCACTTCTACTTTTGTTCATATGCAAAGTGCAAGATTGTGATTGCAATTAGGGTTGTCATTTTTGGTCCGGTCCGGCCGGCTTGAAGTCAGGCTTGGGCTTAAAAGAACAGCCTAACAAAAGGACATCGTTTTGGTATCAGTTTAAGTGGGTGTGGACCAGCCCGATCTGTTGCAAACCCTAATTGCAATGTGTTTCTTGTTTTGATGTCAATTTGAGTGGTTATGGATCGGTCGGTTCGGGCCCATTTCAATCCCTATTGTGTTTCCTATGCATATATACACCTATTTTTAACACACTTTCCATTTCTTTTGCTTTTCTTCTCTTCTTGTTACAGGCAAAGAAATTTGTTAGAAGTTTGGAATCCTCATGAAGATGATAAGAGAGTAGTTTTTGATAGAATAATGAGCTAAAGCTCTAATCTTTTTTTTTTTTCCTAATGGTCTTGCTAGTTTTGGTTCAAAGAATCCTGGAAAAAAAAACTTTTTGAGAAATTCAGGAATTATTTCTTTTAGGAAAAGAAATTTATTTCTATGCTTCAAGCTATGTTGTACTGTAATAATTATCTCAGACATAATAATATAATCAACAATTTCTACATATTTATTCAATTATTTACAAATTATTGGATTTTGTTTCTGGATTTTTTAGTGAAAAAAAAATCCAATCTAAGTTGTAAGAGTTGTTATTTAAACTTCTTTTTTTGATAATATAATTTTCTTATATAGAAATTGTAAAATATGTTAGTAACATTAAAGGGTTCCAAAAAGAAAAAAACATTAACTGATTGATGCAGATAATGATATTATAAAATTAATATTTAATATTTTTATTTTTTTAAAAAACGAAGGAATCTGCTGTCATTGTCCTTTAGATACGTACTAGTTAAACTTTCGGATTGACGCAATAGTCTGTAAATTATGCCCATTGGGTATTCCGCATTAGGCAAATCTTGTACGACAAGCTCGATCAAGAAAGCTTAAGTAGGGGGATTCGAATACAAAACCTTTTGATCCCATATTTTTCCACTCTATCAACTTGACCATCCCTAAGAGGCAAAATATTATTTGAACATAACTCTTTTTTTTCAAGACAAACTTAATCACATTACAATTTAGAAATTAAGTTTAAATTAACTTTGAAATTACAAAGTGGATAAAAGACATTTTTTGGGATTTTATTCATTATTTTTACATATTTTTATTTTTATTCATTGTAGAAAATTAACTCAACCGGTTTTGCCGGTTTAACTATAAAAATATTGAATTGTCAATTAACCTTCAAATTTATCAATAAGTAAGGATTCTTTAATTTTATACAATTTTTAGCTAGCTTTATGTGGTTTAATACATGTTGAATCTTTTAAACCTTAAATTTTTTATCTTACCGATTTAACTTCCAGTCTAATTTTTAAAACATTATAAAAAACACAAAGATAAGTTGGGCAAGTCTCGGCTTGAGCTTGGTGCAAAAATTTCTATTCAAGTCTAGGCTTACCTCGATTCTTTATTTAAAATTAAAAATAAAAATGATATCATTTTATTTAAAATAATGTGATTTTTCTATCTAGTTTGAGTATGATAAAGCCTAAAAATTAAAAAAATTAAGCTCAAATTAAAATTTATTTAAATTAGATCAAATCTGTTAACTTCAAGTCAAATCTAAGCTTAACTGCTGACCTTAAAAAAAGAGGAAGGGGTACCCCTAAGAAATATCGCATACTATTAAAGATATTAACCATAATTATTATCCAATTTATGTTGAGTTAATTTAATTTATATACACATTTAGTAATGAATTTAACAAAAATTAATAAAATATTATCAATTTCTAAAAACGCAGTCGTTTCGATTTCGAAGTGGACAACTATAAGTCTATAACGAACGCCGTCATTTTCTGTCCTCTCTCGTCTCTCACTGCTCCTGCATACTCCGATCCAAGAGAGGACCCGAACCCGAATAACCGGATCCGAACGCGGAAACCGTTAATTTCGTTGCTAAAAGCGTTGTAGTATTGGTTAGAATTACTCACAATGTCGAAGGCGCTTCAAATTAGGCTTATAAAGCCCTCGTCGGAGAGCGGCGGAGTGGCTAAGCCGTCGCCGGCGGAGACCGTGACTGTGGCGTGCCCCGAACATCTTGTCCTCGCCGATCTCCCGGTGGCCAAGGGCGTTGGTCCGGCTACGAGTGCAATTACGATTAAGACAGTGGGGAGGAGGTCGCGTCGGCAACTTGGCGAGAGGGTTCACTTTTGCGTTCGTTGTGATTTTCCAATCGCTATCTATGGACGCTTGGTATGTCCTTGTTAAGGCTTTATTTATCCTTTTTGGTTCTTCTCAAAGTTATTTGGGCTCATTACCAGAAATTTGGGGATTTTTGAACTGAGTAGAGATCAAATTTTGGGGACGCAAAGTTCTTTGTTTCTGTTTATGTCTTGATCATGTGAACAGAACAGTAATCTCTTGCAAGTGAAAAGTAATTCCTTTTGGAGGTAGGAATAAGCTTGAATCTTAGTTTATGGGAGCTAATACCCAATTATACTGTTTAGTTGCTTGTTAATATGATTGAAGTTTTTCTTTTTCTTCTTTGACACAATTGAAGTAATGATTTTAGAACTCCATTCTCTTGTGATGTTATCTTCATTTAGTAGGTTTTCGGAGCTGCGATATAGTCTGGATTTTGTTGATTGATTTAATCTTGTTCTCATCTTTATAGTTTTCGTGAGATTGTGTGATTTTGTTGTTTTCGTTATGTTCTTTTCTCATTCCTTCTCTCATGGATGTACCTCTTAAGTTGAATCTTCGAGCATTTTAAACTCGTTAACATTTTGTGGATCATATTTTCCTTTTTGACATGATTATCTCATGCAGAGCCCTTGTGAGCATGCCTACTGTCTGGATTGTGCAAGAAGTGATTCAATCTGCTATCTGTAAGTAGACATCTAAATTTATGCTTGTAATCTTTGTTGCTGAACTTTATATCACTTTAATGTGAATTTTTTCTTTGGGAATTTTTGTAACGTTGTTACTCTATGTCAACTATTACCGAGTTGCCGAGTTCAGAATACTGTTACCTTACAGCTTATGTGCATTTGGCCACTTTGGCGTTTGCATTTGATTAAGAAATGAACTGAATGAATCATTGCTTATTTCTCTTGAAACACAGTTGTGAGGATCGTATACAAAAGATTCAGACAATCAAATTGATGGAAGGGATCTTCATCTGTGCAGCTCCTCATTGTCTCAAGTCTTTCCTAAAGAGAGGTGAATTTGAAACTCATATCCATGAGAGTCATGCTGATCTTCTGCACCCAAATGCAGAGAAAGAGGACTGCCTGGAATCAGAGGTTCAAAGTATGAGACAACCAACTACTTCTGATTCGACAGTTCGAGGTCTCCCAAGGCCAGTTATTTCACCTGGTTCAAATACTCAGCTTCTTGATTCTGAAGACAAAGCCCTCCGGCAGCAAACAAGAGAACAGCCGCTTCCGAGGCCAGTGATGCAACCACCGCCGCCATTCTTTGGGCAGGCCCAAAACTACAACTCAGAACCCTATGCTGACAATGCTCCCCCTGGCCTCCCGAATCATTTTCAAAATAGCATACAGATAAACCCCCAACCAGAATCTACCCAGTATTCAGACAAGCAGCAAGGAGTTTTATCCGAGTCTTCAATACCAGAATACCCGCCCATGAATGCCATGCAACCGCCTAACTTTCTTATGCCAGTGAATTCCAATCCTTTGATGACTCCTCAATTTGCAGCTCCTCCTTTTCAACCTGAGGGAGCTCAGTCATTCTATGGTGCTCCCTATGAGATGGCCCAGATGGCTGGACCAAATTCTGCCCAGGAAGTTGGACCAGAACAAGGGTCTTTGTTGGGATTTCCACCAAGACCACCGCCAGGTGTCAATTTTATGCCAAATTATACTCCGCCGTGGAACATGGAACCAGCATCAGGGGCCCAGGGAGGTCTGGATGGTTTTCGTAGCTTGTCAGATTCTCAGGGCAATGTTGCATGTTATCAAGGAGATTATGGAAGGAATCCAGGAGGTCTACCAATGCTTCCTCCTTACCCAGCCTCTGGCAACAGGGCTATGGAACTTGTGCAGAGTAGCAACCCTATGGAACTCAGGGATGGCAAAAGCATATCAACACCACAGCCCTTTTCACCTCCGCCACCACCTCCACCTACCTTATCGCATTTGTCGCAACCCAGGCGAGCTAAATACTATCCAGATGATATGGGTCATGACGAACAAGGATTCAGATGGCAACATGAAAACCGTGATAGCTTTGGAGGTGGTCAGGATTAGATTAACGGCCTAATGTATTTTCTGCTCAAATTTATTCTTTGACTGGACTTGTCTTAATCCCCTTTTTGATTAACTTGTCTCTTCTTGGTTAAGAAAACAGTTTGTTATGAATTTAAGGTATACAGTCTGTTGTGCATTTTAGCTCTTTTAAGTTTTAGTCTACAAAGTTCACAATTGAATGAAGTTGATTAGGCCCGATCTTGTGAGTTTGTGAACCTATCAATTCATATCCAAATTCCACAAAATTTACAAGCAAGTTGGAAAAAAATTGGTTAAGAGATCATATAAATTATAAAGTATTTGCTGTATGACACCAAAGAAGCCATCGCTTGTCATTTAAGTATTTTCATCTCAATTCCAGCTATTTGAAAGTCAGAAACACCTATACAATTTCTCACATAAAGTGAAAGAAAGGAAACAAGAAAGAGGAAGAGAAAAGATCAAAATACAATGGACAAAAGGAACCAGGAAACAATCTCCCAAGTTTTGAATTTATGGCAAAGACAAGTTTCTCATCCCAAACACTCTGTAGCCCTTTCAAAAGACCACTTCAGAAATTTCGTCAAGTAATCAGCTCAGTTTCTGTTTCTCCAAAATCCAGTTTTGAACTCTTCCAACACACTCAACGTCGAACTTTGCATACAAGTGACGTAGTTTTCTGAATGCCAAGTTGATGTGTTTATCCACACAATCTTCATATCTCTCATAGACTGCAGGGACTGTGAGAATGATAACAAGGCCTGAAATAGAGATAAAATGGAGAATCAGACCATAACTTTTGGATAACAGAGACATCTAGCAGGCATAATCAGTCAATTGCTGAACAGGATGAACCTATTCTAACCCAGAAATAATACACTTGTTACTCCCTCTGCAATAAACACTAATCATCGAAGTAAAACTTACTGATATAGCCCAAAGTGAGCATATCTGTTAGGCCCCCGACTACAGATATCAGCAACAGATATGCAGCAACTTTGAAGTACAAGTTTGTGTCTTTGCCGAGTGCAATGTCCTCGAAAACAGAGAGCAGATCATTGACACGATTCCGGATCAATCCGCTGACTTCCTTCACCATTTGTTCCGATAGATGCAATACTGGTAAAGGAGGAGGAGGTCTGCTCAAGGGAGAGGAGAACATAAAATGAACAAATAAATTCAAGTTCCAAGGATCATCATACCCCATACAAAGTTCCTGATTCACCAATGTCACAAATGACAATGTTCAAAGTTCCCTTTCTAAAGAGGTTTACGTAACATACCAATTACTACATATCTGCAATTAATTCATATCAGATTGTCTAATTCCAGGAACATCAGGACATAGAAGACAGTACCTCTTCAATGGAAATTAAGAAATTGAAAATTACCTGTTAAGTATAGCTGCAGATTTGGCCCAAAGGAAGAGAATGGTAAGTAGGAGGAGAAGAACACTAGAAATGAGAGACAACAGAGTATATCCTGATCTCTCAAAGACCACCCAAGACGATAAAGTTGCCAACAGTATGCCCAAAGTAACGTTCTTTTGCCTCCATAGTATCACATCTGCGACTATTGAAAACAAAGAACAAGCATGAAACTTTTGATCTCATTAAAGATACCCATTTGATCGGAGACAATCCTGTCAACTCCTAACATGAATTTCTTGAAAAAGGTAAGACATTTCCCAATTATCAAACGAATGATTTATGTAATGCACATGACCAGAATGCAAGAGTAATTGAACGTGGAAGATGTTCAAAACTGTTAGAGAAACATACCAGAACCTCCACCCAGGATCTCATGAACAGTTCTCTGTCTGTTAAACAACCGATCGGATGAACCCATTTGAGCAAAACCCAAAAATCGAAACTTTGAACAATCTTCAGATCTCTTAGAAAGAGAGCCGATCGGTGGAAGAAAGAAAACGGAACAATGGGTTTCTTACCCTTTTTATCTATCTGACGACTCCCTTAAATCTTTACTATTTTTTCCCCATGTTTTACTTTTGGCTGAGGAGCCAATGTACATTGATACGAATTGGATATATTCTAAAAAGACGTGGTCATTTCTCTTCATGTTCCAGCCTAAAAGCATCATACCACCCATTTCTTTTTTTTTTAGTCTTAATTTCGTTTTGTTTCAATGACTTTCCAACTTGTTATTTAATTGAAGCGCATATATATAAACAGAGTTGACCATTGGAGATTGGTGGGGGCAGAGGTGAAGAAAGTTTTGTGACTCTTGATGGGCTTAATAAGTGTGTTACTTACTGGCTTCGTAGCTTGAAGTGTGGCTTTGTTCCTCATGTTTTCTTACCTCTGGAATGTATACTAGGTAGATTCTCTGATAAACGCAATAACCTGCAAATAACATAGTGTCAATTACTTTGAATCTTCATCTTCATGAGTTTTAAGGACTCTTACGATGGCCAACTTTCTAGTTTTGTCATTTCGCGGCACAGGAAGTGGAGTTTCTGGCCATTTTGTTAGTTAGGTTGAACCAGCCTCGCAGTTTTTTATTTCAGTCCAGATCAGCCTGGTCGAGTGGGCGCGTTGGAGCCGAAACAATACCCGTTGGTTTGAATCATTCGGACCCAACCAGTTTCCATCCCTAGCCTTTATAGTTAATGGACTAAGATGCATAAGTAAAAGCAAGAGTTCAGTAATTGTGACATAACATTAACTGATGCAGTATAGAAAGGAGAAATGCACGAAACCTAGCATGATATCTTGAATAATATAGATCTTTATAGCTGAATTGTTATTCATCCTTTAATCTATAGTTTAAATCTATTTCAACAAAATGTACAAGGAATGTACATTGTTGTTTAATTTAATGACCCCAGAACAATGTGCTCAAAACATTCTACCTGTTATGAACCATTGTCACTCAGAAAATTATGAATCTGAAAGCATATATGTTCCTATTCAGTTTGTGCTCCACTTAACTTCATCTTTCGAAGGAGTATTAGCTTCAACAGCAGCCTCTGGCCTTGAAGAACCGTCTTTGCTGGTAGCTATCTCGGATTTCAAATTCTGATCTAATTCTGAAACAACTTGTTGACATACAACAGAATCCGGCTCAGTAACGCCACCTTCGTTAAGAGGAGTCACTGAGTTACAGGCTTTTGAAGAAGTATTAGATTCAGCAGCCGCCTCTGAAAGGAAAGAGCCCTCCTTGCTGGCAGCTATGGCAGGTTTTAAATCCTGATATTCTATTTCTGGAAGAACTTCAACGGAATTGTGCTGAGTAGAACCACCTTCTTGAAGAGCAATCACTGAGTGACAGGGTTTTGAAGGAGCATTAGATTCGGCAGAAGCCTCTGGCAGGAAAAAATCCTCCTTGCTGGCAGCTATTGCAGCTTTCAGATCACAATCTTCAATTTTTGAAAGAACTTCAAGGGAATCCTGCTGAATAGAACCACTGGTTTTTGAAGGATCGCTGGATTCAGAAGCAGCCTCCAGCAGGAAAGTATCCTCCTTGCTGGCAGCTATTGCGGCTCTCAAATCACGATCTTCTATTTCTGAAAGAACTTCTCGATTTGAAACAGCATCCTGCTGAGTAGAACCCCCTTGGTTAAGTGCATTCATTGAGTTGCAGGCTTTTGTGATCCTCTCAGCATCTTCAGGAGACAGCCACTGTCCATAGCCATTAGAAGCTTCAGATGATGTGATGGGGAACTCTTTTGGGAAGTTCCCTCTCACCAGGAATATGCTCCAGCCAGAGCTGCTCAAAGAGTCGAGATAAGCTGCCATATAGAACTTTGAAAGATGCTGCGGAGCCACATAGAAACTGTCAAAATTATACCATTCCCTGTTTACTTTCCTAATACAGAACCAATGGTCATGCAAGTGACAAATAAAAGCATTCTCCAGATCAGGGTTAATCTGTGCGGACTCAGCAACTGGACTGTTCAAAGGAATGGCTTGCAAGTCCCATACTTCTAAAGCCTTCTGCAGAACCTGTATTAAGTATTTTCTGAACACGTTAACTTTTGGACAACTTCAATAAATTTCTGCGTAACAAGTTGCCAATTGAACTAACAATGCTCACGTGCATCCTCAATAAGAACTACTTCAATTTAATTTACAACATTACTCGAAATTTCTAAAAATACATCATTTTCTGATAAAAGGGCTTACCTGGTTCGTTAATAAATATGGAATAAAATATGGCAATATAAGAGAGATATTCATAACCAATTATGTCTTCATGCATCAACCGCATAAAACGCTCCTAGAAAAGGTTAACAGTGGATCAAAACCATGGAACACATGACTCTTTAATGTTGCACCACGTAGCTGTCGCACTATTGGTATTGAGTTGTAGCATCCCTAGTATTACTTGAAGGAAAAAGGAAACTAAGTATGGGATCTTTAAAATTCAGACCCTTGTTTCTTGCAAACGATGGAATGTGGTTCTTTTCTCAATTGTAATGTATTGAACCATTAAAAGTCTGATGATAAACAGCTACATCCAAGTAAATTTATCCTAGTCGTTGCAATCTTGTTGCAATCTCCAATTAATTCAATTTCCAGTTTAACAACAAATTCATGTTCAAAGACAACAATGTGATTTGGTTGTATTATAATGCTTCCATGTTTAAACCTTCTCCTTCAAGTATAGTTCTAATAATTAAATCCAAACTAGTTAATATGTGTCCATCTAAGATAGCAAATGGGTTATTAGCATCCACAGCAATACAACGCCAACTCAATTGGTCAAATGTAAACTTATCCCTGGATCCTGCAAGTGGCAATTAAAGAGTTACTTTAATATTTCATTAAATTTCTGTTTGCGCATAGATAAGTTAGACCACTTAAGTATGTGTTACAAGGTTACTTATGCAAATCTCCTGTCAAACAGTATTTTGGACTTATCTAACCTTCTACCCTGGCTAAATATATATGGAAATGGAAGCTCCAAAGATTAGAAAGATATGCATCAATGATTCTAGCATTAGTATCCAGAATTTGGAAACAATCCGTTGTGTGAACCAACTAGCAAAGCTAAATTGATTAAAATTGACAGACAATCTGCTCAGACAGCATTAAAACAACATAATAGTTAAGATTTAAAAGGAATATTCCAGTTAAAGTAAAAGCCAGATCCACCACAACAGTTAGTCCTACAAATCACGATACGTGTACAAGAAAGGACAAACGATAATACAGCATGACTAGGGAGTGAGAGGTGGAATAACGACTAACCAAACTTCCATTCCTGACTACAACAGGACCATCGTCAAATGGAACTTAATCAACTGCTTACTTAGGATCCAGATGCAGAAGGGTTTAATACAAGCACCAAAGAAACATAGTTTTGCTTTCTCCTCTCATATGTTCCAAAAAGAATAAAAGGTAAAATCAACATCAACAGTATCTTGAACCCAACAATATGCTAACCGAAGTGTACCAAAAACCATTTCCTCGTATGGAAAATCTATGTATACGATATGAGAATCACACATTCAAACTTAATTAATAAATGTGATTCCTGATCTAGTACTTTAATGTTGATCAAGAAGCATTCCAAGCTGAATATTCAATAACGTAACGGAAAGAAGGTCTTGTTTCCGTAAATATGATCTGAATTCTAAAGCCTCCGTATTATTTCACCCATAAAGGATTAGAGACTACAACCCCACCCTATACCCTTTATCTTTCGATTACTTCTCCAGGGTTCATACTTCCATAAACTGTATCACTCCCTCACATTGTGGTCTGTTAAAAAAAAAAACCTATGACAAAAACAAACAAAATGTTGATATGAAGAGCCTTCATTTGTCTTGGGTAAGGATCACCCAAAACCATACTCAGAACCACTGTAGCTGACTTATAACAGAAGCAACACAAGCAAGGTTCATTTCAATCTTATCAAAGTTCTCGGCTTTAGCCTAGAATGCAGACAAAGAAGTAAAAAGCCAGTGTACAATCCACTCCCCAAACAAAAAGAATGACTTAAAACAAGAGTCATCAATCAAAAGGAACAAAAACTCCACTTTATTTCCAAGTATCCAAACAACTATCAATTTAAGAAGACAATTTCAAAGAGAGCATGAGTGAAACCTGAATACTGAAATCGCCACCCAATGAAACGTTGTGAGACTCGAAGGATACGAAGTCACCCAACTGTTGCATGACCTGACGCTCGTTGTGGTCAAGATCGGTGGCGAGCGCCGCCAAATCCAGTTCTGAGAAGAAAGGGCCTTGCAACACCGCGTTCACGCAATGCAACGCACACAGCTTCCCCTCTTGTACTTCATGGTACAGTATCCCCCCATTGCTCGCTCCTTCCATTGAACTAAACCCACAAACAATTTTCTTCCTTTTGTAGATTTTGTTGTTCAGATACAGAAACATACAACCCTAGAAGACCATAATTGCGCTCGCTCGGACTCCTATAAAGAAGGTGTTCGGTGCGAGAGAAGAAGACAGAGAGAATGTTATTATGGAAATTTAAAAAAAAGATATAGACATATGGGTTGTTGCCACGTGTCTTCCAATGGCCTTGGAACTTGGAAGTGGAGTTCGCTACAAGGCTTGTAATGTTTAAACTAAAGTGTTTATTTTTACAAGGTATTCACAAGCTTAGTAATTATCTATAACATATTTATTTTCTTTTTAACTATAATTCAAAAATAAAATTGACAATATATCAAGTCGGATCTATGATACTCTCAAGCAAACTTCAAACTAAACAGCATTTTAGCATTACAACTAAATTCGTTTGAATGGATTGGATTCAAATCGTTTCGATCAAATTTATCATATCTAAACTAAGCGATATGACTAGAAAGCAAGAAGCTTTTAGTAACTGGATTGTGAACAAACAAAGATGGAACATTTCTTCACCTTTTTAGTATAAACCAAATCAAAATGAAACCTAAATCCTCTTGTAGAAAAAGGCCTCAATGTTGGTTTCTTTGATATTTCTTCACCATCATGGAGCCTTAGACAACTAAAATACTCCTGTAGAATAAGGCCTTAATGTTGGCTTCTTTGATATTTCTTCACCATCATTGAGTCTTAAACAAGTAGATCATAGTGGCTCTTACCACTATACAGTAACCTCACAACCTTCCTTGGCTTTCGCTTCATTGAGCCTTTGCGAAAGTCCGATCCATACTCGGCTATGGGAATAAAACCGGAGCTCCATCCACCCCTTGTATGCTGCAATTCATTGCGATACAGAACGTTTAAAACAACATCTTCGCAATCAATTTCTAGCATATGAAATGTTTTTGTCGATGACTGAAGTGCAGGCAAGTATGAAGTTATGGTTATTGAAAGCCTAAAATGCAGAAAGTTAGGTTGCATTGTAACCGGATATAAAGGCAATATTATTCCTGTGAATTTAATCCCCGACTTGCCGATTGACATGCTACTAGACTTGAAAAAGGGAGAAAAATCAGTTTCAGACATCCAATCTTTAATGACTGAAAAGAACTAGCGTGACCATTAGATTTTCGAGTGTTTTCCGGATTTAATCTGGAGTATCAGTATTGTCAACATACCTCATGCTCTGGTATATATACAATGATGGGCTGACCACACAATTTTGACAGCACCTGATTCAAGATTAAAGGTCACTGAACTGTTTCATGAAGAACTGAGTTGAATCACGGGAACTATTTTGCAGAATAAGAAGCAAGACTCAGTCAGGGGAAGACAAATACATAAATCCAATAATGGAAAACCAATTCAACCAAAAAACACTGTGGTCTGATGATTCATTACATGGGCGACTTAACAGAGGCTTCAAATACCGGTTTTTTATCGTGAGTATATTACAGGAAAAAAAATCACTGGATGAAATTCGGCTGTTTGTCTTTGAGTCCAACAGAAAATAAATCAAGGTATACAAAAGCTCGCACCAGTAAATAATTTGACATCAGCTACTAGAAGCTAGATCAAATGATTCAAGAGCTCACACTAGTAACTAATTTGACATCAACTACTAGCAACAAACTCGGTTTCCCACCTGCTAATCTGAAAAGTTTGAGCAGTTAATCCAGATGCTACAGGAATTTGCATGACAATGTTAAATGAAATTGTAACATTTGTAACTTCAGGCAAGCTTGCATTAAAGAGAGGACTAACCAGCAGTTCCGACTCTCCACCCCAAAAATCAGGACGTTGAATTCGTTGGCAGTAACTGGGAGAAGAAAAGTACCATGTTAAATTTATAAGGTAACCAAAAGAACACAAGCAGATGGGATCATCCAGATAATAAACAAAAAGAAACTTTAGATATTTAATATCTTTCACTTTGAATGAGATCTCTCAATTCCAGCAACAGTTCTGTTAGATATTTTACAACTAGAATCCCTCTTTTTTGCAATTCAGTTCCTCCACCACCGCGAATCCCAGTTTGAAAAAGAGAAACTGTCTGCTTTCAAAGACTCACCATTTCAGAGACTCATCAACAGTAATAGCAAGCAATGCTTCTTCATACCTCTGGCGTTCTCCATTGCTGTCACACATGATCTCTTTCACAGCCATTCGCAGTTCATCTGGTATGTTCAGCAAGAGAATACAATAACAGATTTTCTAATTGGATCAATCATCAATGCAATGTACAACAGTGACTAACCAAACTTAAACATAAGCCCATGTTAGAAGAATTATAATGAAGCCTTCACGGAAAAGATTCAAACTTCGATGAATTGCTCGGTGAAAGAGTATCCACATGAAGTGTACCTGCATCGTCCCTCTCTTCCCTTGGATTTAGAGAGATGCCCTTGTTAAAAGCCATTCCTTTGACCTGAAATGTACCCACCACACCATAGGAAGACCCAAAATGAACTCACTAGTCACTAAGAAGCTGATTCTTTGATCTCAAGAACAAACGATAAGCAAAGGGTTTATGCATGACTAAACGCAAAATTGACTACCAGAGACCGAAAAAGACAACGGCCATCTCCGGTAACTTTCTGAACTGAATAATGCTCGAGTTTTTTCATAGCCGGCGATGATCTGAACATGTGACAGAGAAAGCCAAAATCACTGCAATTCCAAATATATCCCAAAACCCATTTCAGGATAACCATAAACACTTACATTGAGGGTCCAATTCTCGCAAAAAACCGATGGTTGTTACTCGCAGAGAAAGGCGAAACCGAAGGAACCGGAGATGAGACAAGCTCGAATCGGGCGAGTCCAAGCCTAAGCTGCTCCAGTACATTCTCTGCAAATCATTATACGTTATATGAGTAAACATAATTGGTGCAGTTCATGATTAAGGTAGAGGAAACAGTTAAAGACGAGAATGCTGAGAGCACCGTTCAAAGCGTTTCCCGTCATGGCCACTCAATCAAGGGAGCCAAAACAAAATTGGTGAAAATGCGAAGAACCAAGTAGGATGTTAAAAACATTGTATAAATATTTTTATTCTTAACCAGTGAACATCATTCCGTTGTAGTCTAGTTGGTTAGGATACTCGGCTCTCACCCGAGAGACCCGGGTTCAAGTCCCGGCAACGGAATCCCTTTTTGGTTTTTGTCCCTTTTCTTTCAATTTTTCTACAAAAAGGTACGAACTCTCTTAAATTTTCCTATAAATCTATATAAGATCCCAAATTTTTAATATATTTTATAAAATTGAAAATAAAAATTTTAAGATTATTTTATAAATGTCAACGTTTTCAAAACAAAACTAGTTCAATCGGTTTAATAATAAAAATCTTGAACCGGTCAATTTTTAAATTTAATTTTATATTTTTTGTTTAATTTAATTTAATAATTTTTTGTTGTTAATATTGATCAGTTTTTTAATTAATTAATTAATTTTGATATTTCATAAATTAAATAATTTTCATTTAACAACTTTTTTTAATTAAACTCTAAATTTTTAATAAGTAAAGACAATTTTTTAAATTTTTTTCAAATTTTCAATCTTTAATTAGTTTTATGACGATTAAATACCGATTTAATTTTTTAAACCTTAAACTTATCTTATCAATTTAATTTCCAATCCAATTTTTAAATTTCATCAATTATCTATTTTATTATGAACAAGTTAATGATTAATTTCCGGTGGAGACAAATTTTTAAACCATTCATGCCTTATTCTAACATGTTCTTAGCAAAAATTCCATTTATCTAATTTAAGTAAGGATAGCAATTGGTCACGTTGGGGTTGAGTTTAGGTTTATCTAGGTTTGACCGATCCAAAATTTTGTGTTATGGTCTAGCTCGACCTAAAGTGTGATCGGACTTGACTAAATTTTTTTAATTTTTAAAAATTAAAAATAATATCATTTTATTCAAAATAGATCGATTTATATTAAAATTTTAGATTTTATATTGTACCAAGTCATGCAATATGGCTTTTTAGGAGGTAGTTGAGTTGATGGAGTATGGGCATACGGTCAAAAGGTCATGAGTTCGAATTTCCAACCTATATACTATTTTAATCGAGTCTATTATATAGGACTTGCCTACTACAAAATATCTGATTGACGTGATTTGTAAATTATTGTGTCAATTCAGTAATTTATTTAATGCGTATCTAAAAGATAACAACAGTAGGTTTCTCTATTTCTTAAAAAAAAGTCATGCAAAATGAGAACCAGGTAAAACTTAAAATTAAAAAAAATGAAGTTAACCAGAATTTTAATTAATGTTTTAAATTTATTAATTTCGGAATATGCCAAGCGGGCTAATTTTGTCATTTACTAAATCTAAGCATCGTTGGAAAGGGCAATTAAAGAACAAAAGTTTGCTCACCTAACTTCCAACAAACATGTTTTTAGACCAATCTAAATAATGTCTTAAAATAATAATTTTTTAGTTTTAAAGTTTTAAAATTAAATACTAAGTTGAAATTACTTTAACTTAATCATGAGTGTAAAGACTTAATCAACTAAAATTAATAATTGACTTCAAATTAGTTCGGATCATACCGAACACAAATTACCATACTTAAGTGTATATAAATATTAAATAAATTGATAAATTACAATAATATGCTAAAAATAATTTAATAAGTCAATAATTCAAAATCTAATAACAAGTCAACATACTCAGTATATAAGGTTCTCCATTTTGCGGGAGTTTGAGAAGGTTATCGATGCATGCATCTTTATTTTTATATTTTTATATTTTTATAAAGCGATTGTTTCTATAATTTGAAGTTGTAAGAACAAGTAATATCATTTTATAATAAGAGATTGGATCATTAGAGTCATTTAAATAAGGTTTTAAAGCAATCTTAAGTTAAAATAATATCATTTAATGCAGCAATATGTTTTATTTTTTATTATTTATTTTTTAGTTTCTTACGATGTATTTTAGGAGGATTTTAATTATGAAAAAACACCTTTAAACTATCTACATTCGGATTAATCTCCACTTGAGTATGGCAAATTCTTTACGGGACGTAAAGCTCTAATCCTAAATTTTAAAGAACAAGATCCTCTGTTCAGTTTTATGGTGTTTTATTGTGTCTAGTGAATTTCAACCATTTATTTATGCGGATCTCGCGTGGGCTACACATAAATAAACGTGGAGCCTGCATAAATAAATGACTGAGATTGACTGGACACAATAAGACATCATAAAAATTAAACAAAAAATCTGAATTTAAATTTTAAACGATTGCATACGTGAGAACGACGGTTCAAATTCATAATTTCACTTAAACTAGAAGAACCCTTACTAATTAACCTTGAAATAAAGTTTTTTGAGGACAGGGTCGAGCCTGGGACAGGGGTCAGCGAACCCGTCGAGCCAACGAGTCATGGAGCCAAACTAGACCAGAAATGAATCGGACTAGACAAGGTTAGGACCAATCACACCTCCATTTAACGGCAAAAACCGAAAATAGCTGGCTCGTTGGTTCTTCTTCACATAAGAAGTATCGACGATTGACGATCTCTACGATGCTCTCTTTATTAACTACCCAACACCTCTCTTCTTCTTTTCACTTTTAGTCTACACTCTCTTCTCTCTCTCTCTACACACTTCTAGAGAGATCTCGATTTCTCAGACGGTTTCCGGTGAGTTTTCGGAGAAAATTCAAACTCATTTCGTTTAATTCAGCTTCATGTGCTCTGTGATTGACTAGGTCATTGTAGATACTGAGCTCATTTGTGCAGGAGAGTAGTTATTCAGTAGCCAAACGGAGTGATTCTTATTTCTTTTTACTTGTTGGAATTAGTGAATGTTCTGTTTCTTTTGAAGCTAATTTTATGTATTCTTTAATGTTTTAGAGATCTGTTTGGCAAAATTATGGCTTTTACTTCGCATTCTTCTTTCGCACTCGCCGGTTCTCCGGCGTCGGATCTTCTCCGGAGCTCCAGCAGCGGGAGAAACGGTATTCCGTTGAGAAGTCTTGGAAGGGCGAGATTCAACTTGCGGAATAAGGATTTTGCGGTAGTTGCGAAGATGAGGAAGGTGAAGAAGCATGAGTATCCGTGGCCCGACGATCCGGATCCGAATGTGAAGGGCGGAGTCCTCACTCATCTCTCCCATTTCAAGCCTCTCAAAGAGAAGCCTAAGCCGGTTACTTTGGATTTCGAGAAACCGCTAGTTGATCTTGAAAAGAAGATCATAGATGTAAGTTAATTTTGCGGTTGTGTTAACTGGAATTTGTAGCTGAGAGTTTGCGTACTTCTGCTTGGCGTGTTATTGGAATTGTTGTTTAATTTCTGTTGATTTGTAGGTAAGGAAGATGGCTAATGAGACTGGGTTGGATTTCAGCGATCAAATTGTATCGTTGGAGAATAAATATCAACAGGTTTGATGAATTCAACTTCTTTCACGAGGCATGTTGCTAGAGAGAGTTTGAGTTACAAATTTAAATCATTTGCTTCCTCTATTACCAAGCAATTATATTGTTAGAATAATGTTCAATCAAAGGATCATTTGAACAACGGGAGGATGACCTTCTTGCATGAAAATCTTGATTAAATCCTGAAAACGTAATTGTTTGTTACTAGTTTGTAAATTTGATTGGTCTTGAATTATTTCAAAATGTCAAGTGTCTTGAATTAAGAGACAAAGTTTTACCTTGCATATCTTACAATGATCCCAATTTCTGGGTCAAATGAAGTACTGTTGACTCTTATTCCACCTATACTTACCTCAACTCCTGAGTTTTATTTGTACGAACTTGACTGTTTAGAAAATTATATAATGCGAATAGAAGTCATGGAATACTAGTTTTCTAGGCAGACAGTTTATATTTGTTTCCTTGGATAGGCGAACGGTGAGAACCAGGAGTAATAAACAATAAGTGATGCTTCCTTCTCTTACATTTCTCCTTCGAAGGCATCCTTGGTTCCAACACACTTTTCTCTATATATGCATATATCCTTTTGTGTCTGATTGCGTATACACAAATTCTGGATTGACCTTTGTACTTTTGGAGAAATTTTCAATATGTCAATCTAAGGCTTTAAATTGTATCATTTATGCGTCCCATTTGTCCATTTCAGGCTTTGAAGGATTTATATACACATCTGAGTCCTATTCAGCGTGTCAATATTGCAAGACATCCTAACAGGCCTACTTTCCTTGATCACATTTTTAGCATCACTGAGAAGGTTTAGTACTTTCAAGTTTTTGATTTTGGAAATTCAGTAATTGCATGATTTATCCTTTCAGTGATCTATATTCAAGGAGGTGCAAGAGAGAACTTGTTCAATATTTGGATCTTGTCTTAGAGAGTGCTCTTTTGTCCAACTATTTCCAGTTTGTAGAGCTTCATGGAGATCGAGCAGGATATGATGATCCAGCTATTGTTACTGGAATAGGAGCCATAGATGGTAGAAGGTATATGTTCATGGGTCACCAGAAAGGTAGAAACACAAAGGAGAATATTATGCGAAACTTTGGGATGCCTACTCCCCATGGGTATGCTCAGTTGCTTGTGCATGTTCCAATCTGTTTCTAAAGGAGAAAATGTTTCTATTCAGCTGATTTTGTTTTGTTCATCTACAGTAAAATGCTGAGTATCTGATGTAACTCATGAAACTTTAATTGGATATAGATATCGCAAAGCTTTACGCATGATGCGTTATGCTGATCATCATGGATTCCCTATAGTTACATTTATTGATACACCTGGGGCTTTTGCAGACCTTAAATCTGAGGAACTGGGCCAAGTAAGTTGAAATTTGTGCATTTTGTGGCTTTCTTTGAATGTTGACTTATCTCTCTCATTTGCTACTTTGTGCAGGGTGAAGCAATTGCGCATAATTTGAGAACAATGTTTGGTCTAAAGGTTCCAATTATTTCTATAGTCATTGGGGAAGGTGGCTCTGGTGGTGCTCTGGCCATTGGCTGTGCTAATAAATTGTTGATGCTTGAAAATGCAGTTTTCTATGTTGCCAGGTAATCCATGGATCTTAGCCAATGTCTTTGTTCAAGTATAGAATACTGAAAGTTTGAATTTAGGTGTTCCCCAGTTTTTTCCTGTCAAAATGATGCTAAGCAGGTTTATCTACTTCCTGAATCATTAGGATCATTGATAATTACTCAAAAAGAAAAAAAAGACTCGGATTATGTGTTGATAATGTTCCTAGCTTTGAATATTAGTTGATGAAATCTCAGAATTGCCAAGAGCTACGAATGATCTTACTTTCAAGAAAGCTGGAAGCTGATTGTTTATATAACTGCACAATTTCTACTTCATTTGAGTCAGAAAATGTATTGGGCAGATTTGCTGACCTGGTCTTGTACCCTTTTATTTGCAAGAAGACTGTTATCAACTTTAACGTAACACTCTCATTTACCAGTATGGAAGGATGCGATACACATACTTCTTGTGCTCCAAATGGCATCATAATTGCCAAGACAGGGAGGATGCACTTATAACTATCTTTTTATCTTCGGCATTTTACCTTTAAAAGTGATATCATTGCCTGATTCAGTTTGAACTTTTCTTTTATAAAAACTTTTTGTTTTCATTTTCCATCATGAAGTGTATTTGATCTAGTCTTTATATCTGATCTATGTTTGCTGATCTATTTTCAATCTTTGACCTTTTCTATGATATAGCCCAGAAGCATGTGCAGCAATCCTATGGAAGAGTGCCAAAGCTGCTCCAAAGGTTTGTTTGAACTCTCACATTTGAGTTGTCTGTTCATAGACTATCAACTTTTTACAGAATGATTTTACTTTTCTTCTTTTGTGATAAATGCAGGCAGCTGAGAAGCTGAAGATAACATCTACTGAATTGTGCAAGTTGCAAATTGCAGATGGTGTTATCCCTGTAATTAACTTCTCCATTTTGATGCTTCCATTTTAGTACCTTCTTTTCTCCTTCACTCAATATTGCATGACTGTTTCATTTGTGGATCTGATATGTTGCAATCATGGATAAGTTGTAAAACCTTCCTGGGCACCTACCCATGTACTTCTACAAGAAATATAGGGGAAACTGTAGTTCAAACTTCTAACATTCGGACTTACATTTTCTTTCCTTTTTCCTTTTTTTGATATTTTTAGTCTTGCCATGACAAGCAACCACTGTTTTGTCCTACTTGTAGTCTCCATGTTAGGGTGAACTCTGAAGCATTTCTCCTTTTCTTCTAAATTTAACAGGAACCTCTTGGTGGTGCACATGCAGATCCGACATGGACCTCACAACAGATTAAGAATGCTATTAATGAATCCATGGATGTAAGTGCCATTATTACTAGTTCTTTGTAATATTCTAACCTGTTCCAGTATATTAATTCTGTCATATTGGTATTCACAGGAGCTAGTGAAGATGGATACGGAAGAATTGCTAAAACACCGCATGCTTAAATTCCGTAAAATTGGTGGTTTTCAAGAAGGAATTCCGATTGATCCAAAAAGAAAAATTAATATGAAAAAGAAAGAACAGCCTATCGCGGGAAAAACTCCAGTTGTGGAGTTGGAGGATGAGGTTGAAAAACTGAAACAGCAGATCTCTAAAGCCAAGGAATCATCTAGCAAGCCTCCAGAGTTGGCCTTAGATGAGATGATTGCAAAATTGAAAAGAGAGGTTGACATTGAATTTGAAGAGGCCATTAAAGCCATTGGCTATAAGGACCGGGTTTCAATGTTGCAGCAAGAATTCTCAAAAACAAAGTCAAAGGACCAACTTATGCATCCCATTTTGATGGACAAGATCGAAAAGTTAAAAGATGAAATCAATCAGGGTTTGTCAACAGCACCTAACTATGCGAGCCTGAAGTATAAGCTTGATATGTTGAAGGAATTCTCTACAGCAAAGAGCATCTCAGAGAGGAGCAGTAAGGGTGAAGCATTAAAGCGGGAAATAAATAAGAAAGTGAAAGAAGTGATGCACCAACCTGATATTAAGGAGAAGGTGGAAGCACTAAAGGCTGAAATTGAGAAGTTGGGGGCTTCGGATGATGGAGATTTAGATCAAGAGTCGAAAAAGCACATTCTCAAGCTAAAGCAAGAGATAGATTTGGAACTTGCAAATGTTCTAAAGACCATGGGTTTGGATGTTGCGGTTGTGAGGAAAACAAAAGAACTCAACGACCCGACAGCTTCTCCTTATTTGGACAAGGTGGAAAGTTTGAAAGGAGAAACTATCAAGAAAATTGAAGATGTAATAAACTCATCAGATTTGAAAAACATGATCCAACTACTGAAACTGGAGTTGGCAAAAGCAGGAAAGACTCCTGATACGGCAACAAAAAATAAGATTGAGGCTTTGGAGCAACAAATAAAGCAGAGGCTTTCAACTGCTATCAATTCTTCAGAATTGAAATCAAAGCATGAGCAGTTGAAGTCAAAGATCGCAGAAACTATAGGTTCTTCTGGTGAATTGGATAAAAGTTCAGAAAATGACAAATCAAAAGATGAGAGTTCCCAGCATGATGAAACCCCGAGTAGAATTTAGTGTTGGTGCAAAGAGTGACTTACCTTAGAGTAAGCTTCTTCGGTCTTGTTTTTATTGGTTCGAGCTGGCCGACTCTTGTTCCTTATTCCTCATTCTGCTGAATATGTTTTTCCTGAAATTGCCAGGATCTCTTCTAAAATTTTGCCAGTAGTAAAGACAGAGATAGAAACCAAAGGTGGCCTTTATCAACATGATCGGTAGTTTTCTGGTGAAGACACACTTCAGTCTCAGCCCGAAACGGCTACCACCGGTGAATCGGCCCACTTGCATTCCCTAGCCATTCAAGGTATTAGCTTCTACGGTAACATGAGATTGGTGCAGCATTGTGATATTCTTTTAGCTGGAAAACGTTCTCCGATAAGATTTTATGAAATTATCAACTTCATATTTATTGTATTTAAGTTTCTTCTTGATAGATTATGCTTCTCTTTCCATTGATGGAATAAAACTATTTGCATAAATTGTGCTGAGTGGTAATGGAATCTAAGAACTTGCTTGTAAGTTTTTAAGGAATGGAACACTTGTTTTCTACATGCTTGTTATGATTTTGAAGGTCGATTAGCAAAATTGGCTGCTTAGGTAACTTTCTTGTGTCCAACCGCTTCGGTGTTCAGTGGCTTTCGAGTTAGGGCCATAGTATTATTATAGTTATCTAGTAAACAGTTTCTTTAGTAATGCACTTGCACAAAAATAGCGACTTCACATTTATGATTTATGCCATTCAACTAAACCTCAAAACAATCAAGCAATCCTCCAAATGCATAACCAACACAACACATAACATTAGACCAATGATAATATTTAATATTTTAAAAATTAGATAAAGAATTAAATAAATAAAAGATTCAAAGTTTGAAAATTATTAAATAAGATTGATATATTTATTTTAATTTATAAAAATTAATTAATTTACAAACATTATCTATTAATTAATAAATTAATCAAATTTTAATAACAAATATTATTAAAATCAATTAAACCAATCAAATATTTTTTAATTATTAATAATGTCTATAACTTATTTTTCAATAAATAACATTACATACTCATTCATTAACATTACATTTCTTCAATACAAGTAAGGAATGACAGCCTTTCGATTCTTCGGATAATCCTCCCCAAACTTCTCCAAATACCATTTATGATTGGCCCTTGCCCTTGGCACCAAATTAGCACATGTATAGATCAAAAATCCTAACCCTACCCATGACCATGTCATTATACTCCACCCTATCCACTCCACTATCTCCCCCAAATAGTTCGGACAACTCACCATCTCAAACCACCCTCCTCTTGGCACCTTATACCCTCTTCCTCCTCCGGCCCTCTTCAACCCCACCAAAACCCTGTCAGCCCATATGTTCAACCACATCCCTAACCCAAACACCACCAACCCACCACTGTACTTCACCCAAGACCACCCCCCATCACCGCCATTGCCATAGTCCTCCTTGTAGTGACTTACCCACCTGACCTGTAAGTACGCGTTCAGTACATTAAACCCAAAACCAATCATCGCTATACTCAACGGAAACCCTCTTTCCTCTGGCTTGTCCTTCCTCTCGTTGTTGTGAAGTTTAAGTGGGTAGATGCAGGTTCGGTGAATGTAGTGAGTTATGTATGGGGCTAAGAGAATTAGAGCTTTTGGGTTTTTGGAATGTCGGCCGAAGGGTAGGAGGAGAAGGGGTAGAATGAGAGACGGGCACTCCATCAGAACCCAGGCCACCGGCGGCGAGATTGTGGGTCCCCAACCTGAACGGTTGTGCTTTCCGTACGGAGCTTGGAGGAACCTGAGGGGGATGTAGGTGAGGGGTGAAATGAGGTAGAAAGCGATGAGGCTGTAATGGAAGAGTTTCTGATCGGATAACTCCATCATTATCGGCGAACTAGAACGGAGGAGTCGTAGAAAACAAAGGGGGATCTGTAGTGAGTTTACTTTTGCGGCTTTGTCAACGTGAAGCTGCTTTGGTATGTTTATTTAAATGGGGATTTGAAGCATAAAGGACAAAACGGGGAACAAAAAAACATTGGGCTCTGCTCCTCACTTAGGGAATCAATTTGAGCCTGTCCATACTTGACAGATGATTATTTATTCACACCTTTTGGCATGGCATTTGCCCAGGCCAGCCATCTCGGATCAACCGATCAGGCCTGGGTTGACCAGCCCTTGGACTCAACTTTCAAAAAGTTGGCCGATCTCGGATTTATGGTACCCAAGCCCGGCCCAATCTCAGACCCGACACGCATTAGAAAACAATGTCATTTATGAAAAACCATATTGTTCTTACATTTTTAATTAAAAAATAATTTAGGTTATGTCAAGTTGGGCTCAGGCTAGCCTCGATCCCAACCGAAGCGGTCCTAGGCTTAAGGTTGATCTATTAGTAAAAAATATAAATTGAATTTAAAAGGTTGGAAGACTTAAATTTAAAATACATTTTTAAAAAATAAATATTTTATAATAATTTTAATAAATTAAATTGTTGAATTAAAATTTAATTTTAAAATTTTTAATTATATAAAATTAAGAAACTATCTTGAAATAAAAAAATCTGGTAGTATAAATTCACATATTTGAATAGACTAACTTAAATGATTTTTAATATATATTAATATATTTCGCACTTAATTTAAATAGTTATTTGATATTTTAATTGTGATACAATGCCAACTCAACAAAAATATTATTCTTTACACGCAATTTCATGGCAATTACTTATTATTCCATATGTTATCCGCAACTTTGATGTGAAAGGATCTTTTATGCGATGCATGAACCTTGTAAAGTTCATTGAATTCAACTCATCCGTAAGTGACAAAATGATGAAGCAGTACAAGAAAATGTGAGATTGGACTTTGGAGATGATAAGGGTCAAGATAAGAGTATCATTGACCTTTTTATGTACAACAGTTCTGTCATTTGAAAGAAGTAGTAACACGACCCGTATCTCAATGACATTTCTACTGATACGATGTTGTTGCTGTTGTAACACGATCATAGTAAGATCTAAGAAAGCTAAAATTGGTGATAGTTTCAGGAATTTCTTCTTGAAATATTGAATTGCTGAACTTTTCTGCAATTTTCTCAGAAGATGATCATCTTTCAGACCCCTTCTTTTTCCCAGGAGAGAAGGCTGCTTTTGTGTGTTAAAAATTTCTCACCAGACTTCAAACTGGTTTTGATTCTGATCTTCCTCATGAAATTCTGCTTGATGTTATAGACATACAACCTATCATCTATCTTCTTCTTTGGCCTGAACACTATTACCTCACCACACCAGAAGGAAGCAACAGGAACCAGATTGGCAAGGTTTGGTGGACGACCATCGAACTTGAGAGTCAATGGAGGGGAATCTTTCAGGTTCATATAGCTTAATGTCCCTCCTGCTACGATATTACATTTCCTGAACCAAACTTGTTTATGGAAATCCTCCAAAATCCATACACTTATCATCTGTTCTTCAGGATCTCTACACATGAGAGAAAGATATCCTCCAAGCTCTAGCAGCAAGTATCCATCTTCATGTAGTTTAAGTTCTCCAAGTTCAGGTGCATAAGTTCTGACAGATTTTTCATCGTTGATATCCATGGAAATGAAGTACTCGTTAACACCTATGTTCCAATGCAAAAACCGCTCTTTTATTTTAACAGGGTCAGTCCACTCTATTCTTGAGTTATTATTCGGTCTTTCGTGTTCTCTCCCATGGAAAGGCCCTGGAATTCGATTCCAAGCAGATTCAGAGTTGCCAAGAGTGTAGATCTCTATCCCATAACCATCAACATAGATATGCACCACTTTGTACTCCTGCGTTGAGGAGTTGAAGGTGAGCGCAATCCCACATCTGCTGTGTGTACATCCTGAACCACATGGAGGCAGAGTTACTGATTTCTTGGTAACCAAGTTCATTACATGCAGGAGTTTCACATTCTTCGGGTCATTCACTACGATGAAACCATTACAGCTTGCTCGAATTCTTCCCTTTTGGTTCAACCTGAAACAGGTCAACTGAAAGTCGACCCCTTCATCTTCCATCACCAACAAGTAAGTTCTGCAAACTGGATTTCCTGATGAACATTGGATTATCAGTTCCTGCTTTTCTTCATGGATTTCGTTTTGCAGTTTACGAAATCTGCTGCTAGAGATTAGATTGTACCATGAGTCGCAGATGTATCTCATTTTCTCCTGAAGAGCTTCTGGAGAAACTCTAAGAAGAATGTTGTTTATGATCTCATCAGGAATATATGGAAAAGGAAGGGGATGATGATCTTTGTCTGCGTCTTCATTCTTCGTCAGGTTCTTTCCTTTTGTCTTGCTCCTTCTCTTTGTTTTACTCATTACACACACGCACACATACATATCACCACGTTGAAGTTCAAATCAAGTATCAGCTACTTCTCCAACTCCCTACAAGGAGGGGAAATCTTAAAACAACCAAGTCCAACAACAACTGATTCCTATGTTCAGTTAGTCCAACAACAACTGATTCCTATGTTCAGTTTCCAGTTCTGTGCACCAAAACAGTTCCTCAAAAGCATTGGTGAAGCAGTAAAGGTCCACAAAATTCTGATGTTCAACCAAATTCTGAAACTCAAGTCTTGACGAACAAATAATCATCAAATCCTCCTCTTTTTGGACAATTCATATAAAGATACTCGTCAACAGTCAAGTAATTCGGTTTTTCTCTTCTATCTCCTATCTAATTTCTTTAGTTACTGTGACTATTTCATATAGTTAAAAGAAGTTAGGCCTAGTTTAATCCCATCACCAAGAAGTTACAACTTTGTTTCTAAGATAAAAAATTTAAAAGATTAGAGCTTCACCAACCTTTGCTCTTATTTCCAATCCACCATCACCAGCAGCTCTTTAAAACAAAACAACAAACAGAAGATATACAGAAAAAGGAGAGCAAAACAAAGAGCTGCAAATTATTCACTGAACTGATAATAAAAGAAATTTCCTACAATCTTTAACTAGACCCAGATGAAAAATAAAACTAACAAGAACATAGGTAGACACATTGACAAGAAGGAGAACATACTTGGAGATGTAAGATGCATGCAAAGATTAGGGTTTTGACTTTGAGTCCAACTCTAAAACCCTTGTGACTTTTTTTCAAAGACTTTGCCTTTTAGGGTTTTAGACCTTCAAATCTAGAACAATTGTGGTTCTCATACTTTGCCCTTTTAGGGTTTTAGACCTTCAAATATAAAACAATTGTGATTCTTTTTAAATACTTTCCCTTTTATTCAATTAGGGTTTCTAGATTATTTAAAAACCTTGTGATTCTTTTAAGACTTTGCCTTTTAGGGTTTTAGACTTTTAAATCTAAAACAACTATGATTGCTTTCAAACACTCTGCCCAATTAAGGTTTTAGAACTTCAAATCTAAAACAATTCTGATTCTTTTCAAATACTTTGCCTTTTAGGGTTTTAGACCTTCAAATCTAAAGCAATTGTGATTCCTTTTAAACACTTTACCCTCTTAGGGTTTTAGAACTTCAAATCTAAAACAATTATTATTCTTTTCAAACGCTTTGCCCCTTTAGATTCTTGTTTTAGATCTTGAAATCTAAAACAATTGTAATTTTCTTCAAACACTTTGTCTTTTTAGGGTTTTAGATCACCAATTCTAAAGTTGTTATGATTTCCTTCGAACTTTTTTTATGTTATTTATAAATTTAAATATTAAATCTATCATAAATTCTTGTAACTTGATATTTTATATTAATTCTTATATTAACTTGATTTTTGATTAATTTTAATTTTACTTTCTTTATTTTCATTATTTTGGTTTTTTGGTTATTTTTATTTTTATTCTAATTTTACTTTTATTTATTTATTTTCTTTTTCTTTATTCATGTTAGTCATTTAAAAACAACCTCTTTATTAATTAGAGATAAAGCTGCGAGCTATTAGACCTCTCCAAACCTTGCGTCTTAACGAGATTTCTACCGAATGTTGTTGCTGAGTATTATTCTTTTTGTTGTAAAAAATTATCAACTACTTTTATGATATTGTTTTTATTATTCAAAAGATTTCATTTTAAAATTATAAATCGAAAAAAAAAACTTGAAATATAATGAATCAATTTATATAATAATAATTAAATAATGTTATTTTATAAAAATGTAATAATTAAAATAAAAAATCCAACTGTTTTTGTCGGTTATGATGTTTTGTTTTTTAACAATATTAATAGCACGTGGCTTTCTATGATTGGATACTTTCCTTAGCAAAAAAATACACTTTTGTAATCTTTGCGTCGCTTTGCCCTGCTTTGTCCTTTCGAAGCTTTCGTCTACGATGCACCGGGTGCGTGATACGCACCGCTAATATTAATATTAATATTAATATTTAACATATAAATGAAATTTAATATTTACAGTAAATATTTCTTTTGATATTATACGTTTTTCATTAACAGAATCTTTCTCCTTCAAATTAAAAAGTCAATAATTGTGATTACATAAATAAAGAATGGAATTTTTAAATATAATGTGAGAAAAATTCAATTATAAAATAATTTTTAGGTAAAAGCAAAGATTTGAATATACATTTTTAATTTATTTATTTTTAAAATTTTAATTTAATAAATGGTTTTAAGATATTATTTTATTATTTTTATTCTTTAGAGTTGAATGAATTTTAAAAAATTAGTTGTTACATTAAATATTTTTAAAAAATTTAAACATTAAATGAAATTTAAATACTTTTAATATTTATTTAAAAAAATTTTCTTTTCTTTTTTGATTAGACTATTTTTCGATGATTAAAAAATTCAACTAGTTCGGTCGGTTTAACCTTAAAATTTTCAAATTGTCTAACTTTTCTGTTAAATTTCAACATTTTAATTTAATTTATTTTAATAACTTTTGTTATTAAAAACTGATTAAGTTATTAACTAATTGATCAATATTTTAAATTAATAAATTTTTATAAATCAAAATAAATTAAATAATTTTTCTTTTAATCACATTTCAAATTCTTTAATTTTATCTAATCTTTAACTAAATTTATAACGATATAATATCAGTTAAACTTCTACTCTAAAGTGATTACCATATCCACGTTAATCTCTGTTCGTACTTTGTGGCATTATGAGAGGCATCTCAGTACTACCAAAAAGTATTTAACACTGTTATATTTAAGAGTTGAGCTATCAGCCCCAAGATCCCTTTTACTTATAACTTTATATCAACTTTGTTTTATACGATCTCATCCACACATTTCTCTAAGTTTCACATATTTGTATGGATGAAATCATAAGAAACAGGGTTGATATAGAGTTATGGGTATAGAAAATTTAATCCTGTGGCTGCGGTGAACTTTAATTTTCTTTTAGTCAAGTTATTCGGTATCCAGTGTAATATGGATAACCGACTAGTTTGGATTCGAGCCAGGTAGGATCCTTGTGGGGTGGCAAAGCTCTCCCTCACGAGTTTTAAAGCGACTCAATTCTTAAGACTCGAACTCGAGACCTTGGTTAAAAATGAAGGAGCCCGTGCCACTCCACCACAACCTTCGTAGGTAAACTTTAATTTTCTAATTAGTAAGGTAATTAAGTGCCCTATTATTTATCGTATAAATATGCGTGTGTATATATATATACATACATACATATAAACTTTCAGCTCTCTCTCTGTCGCGACATGGGTTGATCATTAAATAAAGCCTTTACTTCTCTCTCTAAAGGCCAACAAGCTCAACCCACATTTTCTCTCTCTAGGGTTTCGAATCCTTGTTCAGGCGTTGACAAGTGCTCTAATTCTAGGGTGTTTGAAGCTGGGTTGGGTATTTTTCATGGTTTCGTGATCACAGCGACTCGCAATTTCTTTTGCTAATCCGGAGACTGAAGCTCTTCTCTGCTACGTCTTGAGCACGGTTTCTCGGAGAGTTTGTTCTCGATTGATCGGTACGAATGGGCTACACGCGTTTGTTTTCTAGATTGCTCATTTTATACGATGCAATTCTGCTTCTTGGAGTTGGAAGGCTTTCGTAGAAGTTTTATGTTAGTGTTGAAGGCTAGTTGTTTTGGAGTCTCTCTTGTTGGGCTTTAGATGTGGAAATTACCGGGAAATGGACGCGTATAAAAACATAACGGAGCTAGTTGTTTGATGCGTTGTGAAAAATAGAGTGGGATCTCATGTATTTTCTCTAGGAAATTGCGTTTGGTGATTCTTACTCAACATTTGGTTTCAACTTTATGGGTAATTGAATTGGAGTTCTTTAGGTGAAAATTTGATACAGAAGGTTAAATTGATGACGGCTTTCTGATGCACTTTGCTTAAATTAGTCACTTTAGTAGAGAGTCAGCTTAGAGTTTCCTTTCTCCTTTTCTGTTTTAAATGCGTACAGGTGAACTAATCTTTGATGTGCTAAATCCCTCTGCAACAAGGAACCTTACTGGCATTTCAAATTTTCATGTTGGTAAATGTGGTTTGGTGGATGTTGAATGATAGTTCCCATGGACTTGAATGCTTCACCATTACCTGAAGACGAGGAAGAGAATTTTGAAGGAAATGTAGAAGAGTACAGTGCACCAGAAGAACGTTGTGAGACTGCTGTTGAGACTGCCCGTCGGGTATTTATGGATATTGTGATTACGTAACTGTTGTTTGAGGAATGAAGTGTTTTGTTTAATTCAAATTTTAGTTTTAATCTGGATGAGTCAGGCAACCTTTGATTAAAATGTATAATCCCATATTGATGTAGGACTTTATACACCAATAATAACACCCAGTGAGAGACCTGCTGAAATGCAGGGCCTGGGGATTGTAGGACTTTATACCTAGAGCTAAAATTGGATGACCTAGCTGAGATACTGTAGGATAGGCTGAACTTTTATTATCATTTTGGACAATGCACTGAGATTTTAAAAACAGTCATATGGTTGCTCTTATCTGTTTTGGAAGAGGTGGCATGCTTTGTCCAGATTAAGGCTTGCATTCAAAACTATTGAAGCATTTGGAATCATGATCTTCAGCAATGCTCATTAGGATTTCTTTCTGACTGAAAATTAACTACTTCTTGATGCACATGAATGCTGTTTGTCATAATATTGAATGACTCAGCGAGATAGCATGTGTGATAAGATTATAAGCTTAATTGGATATTGAGGGAGCCCCATGATCTGAAAAGTTTTGGGATTTTCCTCGCTTTGCAGTACTTGGTTGTTACCAATGAGATGGTTTCTGTACAATAATTATATAATTGCTTCTGGGTTGTAATGGCAAGCATTTTTACAATTGTAGGCTTTATTCCATTTCTTTAAATATCCATTTTGTTTTCTGTAATGCTGTCTGCATCGCACATGTGCTGGCACACAGCTAATGAATTTAATGCTGGGTTAGGAGCGTGAAGAAAGACGTAAACGTTTGAGGAATGATCGTTCTGAAGATAGACTTGTACGTAATTCTTGGCAACCAGCACACGATCAATATGCACCATATAAACATCAAAAATCTTATGATAGAAATAAGTTACCTCCAGGTGGGTTTCTTACCTTATTTTTTTCTGTTGTTTTGAATGCCTTGTATCAAACAAAATTGCTTTTGCTAACTTAGGCTGGCTGGATTGCCCTCCTTTTGGCTCCGAAATTATGTGCATCATTCCTTCCAAGGTTCCTCTTGGAGAATTCTACAATGATTGTATCCCTCCTGGTAAAAGATACTCATTCAAGCAAGTCATACATCAACAGAGAGTTTTAGGAAGAAAAGTAAGCCTCCGAACTTGAAAATTGTTCTCCTCAAATCATTCTAGGCATACTTCTCTCTTTAGAATTCCAATTTGTCAATATTTTGCAGCTTGGTTTGGTGATTGATTTAACAAATACTACTCGATACTATCAAACAACAGATTTGAAGAAGGAGGGCATTAAGCATGTTAAAGTAAGTTATCAATTGCAGTATGTCCTTATTTTTCTTTTTCCATACTTTACAATTGCAGTCAAGTAACTGAACATCAATTAATTTCCTAATCTTTGTTTTTAGATTCAATGCAAGGGGCGTGATGCTGTACCAGACAATGCATCTGTAAATATCTTTGTTTATGAGGTATGCTTCTTGCTGGAGGCCCCTTGATTTTGAGTGCCAATGCTTGCATTTTTTGTTTTATTTCTGAATCTGATTGATTTTAAAATGTCAAAGTTCATCACCTTTGTATATTTTGCTTAGTGGTTGAATTATTGAATACTGCTACACAGGTGCTAATTCCCCTTCATTGCTTTTGCACACTTAGAAGTTGTTATTGATTGGGAGGCTATTTCTTACTTTTTCAAGTTATCTTTAAACATGAAATCCTCAGCAAGATCGTTGTTACACACGTGATTATTCTTTTATCCCTAGGTCACACAATTCCTTTCTCGTCAGAAGCATTCAAAGAAGTTTATTCTTGTCCATTGTACTCATGGGCACAATCGCACAGGATATATGATTGTTCATTACCTTATGCGTACTGTGCCAATGTCTGTCACACAGGTTGGTTTTCATTTATTCTTCCTTATACATTATTTTGTATTTTATTGCATAAGCTATAGCTTTTCAAATTCTAATACTTGATGCACATACAGGCAGTAAAAATATTTGCCGATGCACGTCCACCAGGAATATACAAACCAGAGTATATTGATGCCTTGTATACATTTTACCATGAGAGAAAGCCAGATATGGTTGTTTGTCCTCCAACTCCTGAATGGAAGAGGTCTTCGGATCTTGATCTCAATGGTGAAGCTTTACCAGATGATGACGATGATGGAGGTCCAGTTGCTCCTTTGCATGTATGTAATTTTAGAAGAACAAACTTCAAGTTTTCAATACCTTCTGTGGCATGTTGATTGAAAACTGTTGCTGTTAGCATTTTCTTGGCATTTTTTTAGCAACTTACATGCAATCAGAAAATGCAAGTACCATGTAAAATATTAGCTTCAAGTCAAATTACATTGCTCTAACCTTGACTAAAATTGTAGTTTATTTATCGATCATGTTGTTTGCCTCATTGCCTTGAAATTCTGAGTAAGCATGCATGAAATTGAGCTTTATTTCCAGCTATGTAAGAGGTCTACTCTCCAATTAGCCTCAAGCTTTGTTTATACTTTATTATCCAAAAAGCTAAAGTTCTTGCATTAATGCTTGGAGGGTCTGGATAATCATGTGGACTGCATCATTTCTGCTATATGTTGACTACCTTTTAATGATATATTGTGTTCATGTTTCTGCACGACTCCATAGTTTTAAAGTATTACTTTTGGTGGAACATACATTTCTTGTGAATTTGACAATCTTTCTGTATTGGTCTATACCTCGTACAAATTCAGGAAAGTCATGAGATGGCTGTCATAATGACAAATGATGATGTTTTGGGTGATGAAATTCCTAACGACCAGCTGGATGCGTTGCGGCAGTTTTGCTACCAAACACTGAAGTTGAATGTTCCAGTAAGAAAGCCTCCATGGTCTTTTTGAAACTTAGTATATGCTGTGAACTGCTTCTGCCTGTAGTTTAGTTACTGTGATAAGGTTGTTTCATACGCATCCTTTGTTTACGTCTCTTAGTCTTTACATTCTTGTAATTCTGAAATCAGAAATTATTGTGGAAAATAATTTCCTATATCTTCATTGCTTTTGTACATGAAGTTCTTGTTTGCTGTTTTTCCTGAGGCTTCAGCAATGTTTGTATCTGTCTGTTTGGGTTGAAATGCTGTTGGTAATGCTCTTATTTCAGGGTCGTGGAAACATACAGTTCCCTGGATCTCATCCAGTTTCTCTCAACAGGTTCGATCTTCTTTCCTATTATGATTATGCCTCTGTGAATTTGGAAGTACAACTAATTCTTTGAGAAATTTGCTTTTCAAAAAAAAATCTTCAAGAAATTTTGGATTGTAGCTTAAAGTTTATCCTAATTGATGAATTATTTTAGGCAGTCTGGGGTTGACAACACTAACTGTTCTGATTTCTTTCTGGTCTCACTGTGTAAAAATTGTGGGATTCTCCTATTTGTGACCTTACAGGGATAATTTGCAACTGCTAAGGCAGCGTTATTATTATGCTACATGGAAGGCTGATGGAACAAGATATATGATGCTAATCACAATGGATGGCTGTTATTTGATTGATCGAAGTTTTAATTTTCGACGAGTTCAAATGAGGTTTCCGTGTAGGAGTACAAACGAAGTAGATATCTCAACATATTCTTGACAATGGTGTCTGATATTTTGACCATACTATTTGTAGCTTTGTCTCCTGTTTCCAACATGTTACTTTCTTCTTGCAAGGGTTTGGCTGATAAGACACACCACTACACGCTGCTTGATGGTGAGATGGTTATTGACACTATGCCAGATTCGCTAAAGCAGGAAAGGAGATACCTTATTTACGATATGATGGCAGTAAACCAAGTTTCTATCATAGAGGTTGGATTCTCTATCAAATTCATGGCCTATCGTTACAGGACATTCTGTTGCTATTTTTACGTGGTAGTATATAATAACTTATGTGCTTTGTCGAAGGTTTTAATGATATGAATTTTATTCATATTGCATACTAGTAAAAGTTTATCCAATGACTTTGTGGATATGGAGACAAGGATTCGGTTAATATTTCTGAACAAAGATGGGCTTAGCTTTGTCTCAATCTATTCCTAAAAGTATCAGAATGGATGCCACCTGATACTACAAGAAGCTTTTCTTGCAAGCTTGCTAATGGAATAGGTCTGGTTGAAGGATAAGAAGTTAGCGGGCAGTCATAATTTATCCTTTCTAGACTGGTGGGATTTTTAAAGAAGCATTGAACTCTGAAGTACTTTGTTGTGGTTTCAGGATACCATATATAGTCAAAGCAAATATTTTCTTTACTTGTTAGAGATCAGTTGTATGATCAGATGCCTACTTTTGCTTTCATGTTATCTGAAAGGACATCTACTTACCAGAAGTGTTTGGCTTTTGAAAAAATTTGTGCAGCGGCCATTTAACGAACGATGGAAGATGCTTGAAAAAGAAGTGATAGAACCTCGTAATAATGAGCGTCAGTATATATACCAGAGCAGGAATCCTTATTACAGATATGATCTGGAGCCCTTCAGAGTAGGTGTTAGTACCCTTGACCTTTTTTTATGTTAATTGTATTGACTAATCATTTGATGGAGCTGTTTCGTAGGTAAGGAGAAAAGATTTCTGGCTTCTATCAACTGTGACAAAGCTGTTGAAGGAATTTATTCCTAGGCTTTCACATGATGCAGATGGTCTTATTTTCCAGGTGATTAAGATTGCTATTAATGGGGAGTGTGGAATTTTGCTCTTCCTGTTGACCATAGGTTATTTATTCTTAGAAAAGTTGATGTTGCCCCTTTCACCCCCAACCCTACCTGCCAATCTGTGTACATTCTTTCTGCCTACATGCCCAATGTGTTGGATGCTTGGATTGGCTTCATTCTGTGATTTTGGTATTAGGCTCCATTGAATGGTTGTTGCTTTATTTTAGGGTTGGGATGATCCTTATGTTCCTCGTACCCATGAAGGCCTGTTGAAGTGGAAATATCCTGAGATGAACTCAGTTGACTTTTTATTTGAGGTATTGGTCAATCCTACAATGTATGTCAGCTATTACCTCTTAGTCTTGTTTGTGGCTTGTTCTGATGCAAACTTAAATGTTTGAAGGTGGATGCTGATGATAACCAATTACTTTATCTGTATGAAAGAGGAAAAAAGAGGCTTATGGATGGGAACAGAGTTTCCTTCAGAGGTCAAGGAAAATTTTATATATCATTTTGCATTTTAATTTTGGTCGTATGAAACATTAATTATAAATTTATACCATTGTATGATAACTGATTGTTTATTTGACAATCATGGCATACTTATCTGCTTTCCCCTAGCGCTCACTAATTATGCTGTCAGAACTATTCTAGGGAGACGTCTATGTCGTAATTTTATGGTGATAAGTTACCATTCAAATTTTACGTCAGTCCTTAAGGTTTGGAACATGACATGATTCCAGTACTGAGATTTCAGTTTCTGCAGATGGTGATCCCTCTTCCTATTCTGGCAAAATCATCGAGTGCTCTTGGGATTCAGAGGAGCAAGTATGGATCTGTATGCGTGTCCGGACTGATAAAAATTCACCGAATGAATTCAACACCTACAGGAAGGTCCGTATTCAATCACCATCTTATTATCTAGATACACTTCGTGTTCCTTAATTCTCCGGCTTTAACAAAAGGCCCTTGTTGATTTGAAAACAGGTGATGCGAAGCATTAAGGACAACATTACAGAAGAAATATTGTTGAATGAGATTCATGAGATCATTCGCCTGCCAATGTATTACGATAGGATAAACAATGATAGTAAGCCACATCGGCAGAATGCAAATGCAGCACGACGAAGGTGATGTAGAATGTGTAACGTTGTGATCTGTTAGTGTTCAAAGTGATCTAATGTATGCAGATAGCCAATATTGGATGGTTGAAGCGTGAGAGCTCGTCTCTCATCCCTTCGGCTTTGAAATTTGGGATATACTCGGGCATATCATCTAGAGGTTTACTGGGATTGTAATTAGCTGCAGCTTTGTTAGAACCTCCCGTAGTTGTGTGCTGTGCTGGTGGGTATACACATCCAGTTGGTACACTTAATTAGTTCTCTACATTGAAATCCCTCTTTGTGATAGTTGTCCAGATGAGGAAAGTTAGGAATAGGATCACCAGTGTATATTTTAAATTTTTCGCCTTTGATGCAGTTTATGTGAAATGTAGCAATTCTTTAGAGTTACAATCCAAATCCTTGGAACAAGTAGCAAACTTTTCTCCTTTATGTGAATATCATTTTGCAAATTTCCCTTTTAAGGCCTCTCTTGATCACCTCACACGATGCTTTTTGTATCCCTTTTAGAACTTCCTATTGTCAAATGTGGTTTTGAGTGTTTGATAATATCTCATTATTTGGATGACAATGGGTCAGGCCAAAATCGGTCCATTTATAACTCAAGTTATACTCGACATTTTTAGCTTGATCAACCGGGTTGAAACTTAAATAAAATGACGCCGTTTTTCTCGTTTTTGATAAGATATGGTAAAATTATATTGCTTTGTTTTGTTCCAATTAGTTTTGAAATTTTAAATTTTCATTCTAATTAACAAGAGATTAAAGTATTCAATGTTTGAACTAATCATTTGAAAAATTGTCAAATTAATTATTTATATGAATTAAAATTTAATCAATAACTTCTTTTGCATGCTATGTTGGGTGTTTTACTCTATATGAATCATATAGATTAGTTGGTAATTAATTTTTCACATGAACATTTTTTATTAAAACAGAATTAATTGATAAAGTTATAAAAATTGATTATTTAATTAAAAATTTAAAACTAGAATACTAAATTAGAAAAATTTTATAAGGTCTGGGTTTAGAATACATTATTCTCATTAGCAATTGTATTATTTGCTGAGTAACAATTGTAAGATTATAGTTTTTAAAACAACTGATTTTTAGTTTATTACATAGCAAGTATAAAGCCCTTATAGGTGGCCGAGTTGGTGGAGTGCAGGGTAGGAGTGTTCAAGAAAACTCGCGAACTTGTGAACCGGACTTGAATTGCATAAACCGAACTTGTAAATAAGATTAACCGAACCCGAACCGAACTTGAAAATTCAGGTTCATGGTTCAGGTTCAAGTTTCTAATTTGCGGTTCTAGGTTAAACGAACCTAAACTGAACCTGATTTATAGGTTTAAGTTTAAACCTGAACCTAAAACCTCCAGAAAAAAACTATCATATATTTAGATATAATTTAAAAGGATATTAATAATAATAAATTCACTAGTATTTACTATATTAATTCTTGAAAAAAAAGAAGAAAAGGAAAAAAAACTATTTTAATTCTATGTTATTAAATGTTAATCTGGAACATTGCTATTATAAGTAACAACCAATGCATAACACTCAATACTTCTACTTCAAATAGTAATTAATATGTGCTAAAGTTATTGATTGAAGTATTAAACTATTAATAGAAAAAATTAATTGACTAAAGTAATATAATCATTTAGAGATTAATTAAAGAAATTAATAAGTGTAGAACACATTTATTAAGAAATCCTACAATTTTAGTTTTTTAAGGCACATATATTAGCTTAGATACTTATGAGATATTATAAACATTAAACAAGTAAGTAATACTGATTTTTAAAATATATAATATAGTTGCTAATAAATAATAATATAATAATAATATTGTCTTGTACAAATAGAAACATATTTTTATTTATTATAAATGAATGAAAAATGAGTTGATTTAGTAATAGACTGTGGGATTGTATTTTTTTATACGGCTGCGATTTTTATAATATAATATTTAAAGTTTTAACTATGATATTAATTGCATTTTCTACACTAAGTTGCAATAAGAAAAATG
>JAOTAX010000004.1:31888400-31908263 GCA_025629825.1 Erythroxylum guanchezii
AAGTTTTAACTATGATATTAATTGCATTTTCTACACTAAGTTGCAATAAGAAAAATGATACTTTTTGTGTTTATTAGTTTTTATTTTACCATGATAAAATAAGATTTAATGATGTTAAAAGAATAGTTTTATTATTTTTTTAATCAATGAGATCTAGTAGAGCAGTTCATTCCCTCACTGTTACATCTGAAACGACTTTTAATACAGGAGATTGAGTACTTGATTCATTTCGTAGCTCTCTTACTCTAGAGATGGTGGGGGCTCTTGTTTGTGGATAAGATTGGTTGAGAAAATCACAAGCCCCTCTTTATGTGGAAGAGAGACTTGAAGAACTTGAGCAAATTAAATAAGATAATTTAATTTACTTTACCTCGTTCTAATATACAAATAAATAAAAAATTCTTTTTTAGTTAAAAAAGAAATAGCTAGTCTAACTCTTTTTATTTTCTATAGATGTGGCTTCATGTATAACAGTGGATTATCCTACCATCCTATTCGAAGAATAATTATTTAATAATTTATCTTTTTTTCTAGTACAGATCTTTTATAAGACATTGTTTGGCTTATTTTTACTTTGCTTGGGTTTAACATATTAGATTAATCTTTGATGGATTTTATATGCATACTTTTATGAATAATTTTTATTTGTTTTCATCAATTTTTTTATAATTTTTTATCATATATACTAATATGAATTGGTTTTGGTTACCCTGAGAACTTGAAAATAGATTAACCGATCCTATAGATTTTTTAGGTTCAGGTTCGTCAAATTGCCGAACCTGACATTCAGGTTCAGGTTATTTATGAACAGGTCAGATTACCCTACCATAAACACCCTTAGTGCGGGGCATGGAGCTAAAAAGTCTTGTGTTTGAATCCCCTTACTTACGCTCTCTTGATAGAGCTTGTCGTACAGAACTTGTTTAATGCAGAGTACTTGATTGGCCTGATTTACAAGCTATTGCGTCACTCTGCATTCAAAAAATAGTAACTACTAATTCTTCCATTTTCCAAAAAAAAAAGGACTAAAGATTTAATATTAGAATATCTCATAAAATAACCTCCTCAAACCTTGAATGACTTGTACTTTCATAGATTAATATCTTTTTTTTCTTAATTACACCTTAAATATAAAACTAAAATTTGATTTAGACGTCAAGAATTTGTTTGATAGGGCAGTTAATAACGGAATATAAAATGTAATATTATTTTATTTCTCATATTTTATCTTAAATAATAAAAATAAGTTACCGTCGATTTGAAAAGTTTAGGATAAAATCTAAAATGATAAATATGGAGTGCTTAATATATTTTTTATAATATCAATTATACTTATAAATATCATTATCGTCATCACACCCAATCCGAAGTCCTGCAGTAAAGTAGAGTCTAAGAGGTTTGATAGTACACAACCTTACCTTTACATAATAAAGAAGCTATTTCCGGTATACTTATAAATATGTGTTAACAAATGTTCTGTTCTATCAAGATAGAATAGTTATTCATTATTATTATATATACATTATATTTTATTTCATCCATTTTTAAATAATATTTTGCTATATTATATTATAAAATATAAACCCTTTATTTTTTCCGAACATCAATTTGGTAATATTATATTAATTTACATTATATTAAAAACATGGACGTATTGGTAAATATCAGCGAAAACAGAGGGCTGATACATAATTTCTCAAAAGTTTAATTTCTTCACTAGTCCTGAGTCCACCTGCTCGAAGCCTTCTTCTTCTTCTTTTTACTTGGACTCCATAGATCATTTGAACCCTAATTCAAGGTGTACTGATCCTACATATAATGAATTTTGAGTGAATCGAAACAAAATCATCTGATGACATCGGTTAGGATTTTGTTGATTTGTTTCCTTTTATTTATTTCTATTATTTCCGTTCTCGGAGAGGAGTCCGAGAAGAACAAATTCCGGGAGCGAGAGGCCACCGACGACGCCGCTGGGTACCCTGAAATGTGAGTTTCATTGGGTGCCAATTTAAAAAATTGTATCTTTTTTTATGACTTTTTAGTTTTCTGTTGGTGTAATAAGTGGAGTGAATATAAGGAGTTTGGTTTTTCGTGTGTATAGAAACGAGGATGCCTTGTTGAATACAATGTGTCCTAGGAGTTTAGAGCTCAGATGGCAAACGGAAGTTAGCTCTAGTATTTATGCTAATCCTCTCATTGCTGATATAAACAGGTAGTGGGGAAACACTTGTTGTTTGTTGAGATGTTTGCGTTTATTGTTTAATGGAAAGTTTTAATTTTTTGGGTTTCAGTGATGGGAAACTTGATATTGTAGTTCCTTCTTTTGTTCATTACCTTGAAGTGCTAGAAGGTTCTGATGGAGACAAAATGCCTGGTATAACTCTTTTCTTGACTTCTATTTGCCAAGGTTGGCTTTTGAAAATTGATCATCTGGGAAAATGAATCAGTAATGGTTTAATCGATATCTCAATATTTCGTGCATTTTACGAGTTTTGGGAATGCTTTGAATGGTTTTGTACTGTGAGAAGTTTACATGGCTGCTGTACCGTCTGTTAGGTTGGCCGGCATTTCACCAGTCAACTGTACATGCAAGCCCTTTGTTGTATGATATTGACAAGGATGGTGTAAAGGAAATTGCATTGGCTACCTACAATGGTCAGGTGCTATTTTTCAGGTACTTTTTGATGGGTTCTACAACGATATAAACTGGTTATTAGATGATATTGATGGTTTGATGAAGTTGTTATTGATTGTGTTCAGTGTTCTTTCTTATTTTATATCCTTATTTTAGGGTTTCAGGTTACATGATGACAGAAAAACTGGAGGTGCCTCGTAGGAAAGTTAGAAAAGATTGGTATGTGGGTTTGGATCCCGATCCTGTAGATCGTTCTCATCCAGATGTTCATGATGAGCAACTTATATTGGAGGCTGCTCAGAAGAAATCAGTACTACGTAAGCTTCTGGCAAATTAGGTCAAATTTGCATTTTTATCTTCTTCTATTGCCTGAGATATTGCTTGGCATGCACAAGGATTTTCTTGATGATTGGTTAAATGTGGATGCAATTCCTATCTATGCAATAGTAGCTTTGATTTTTAGTATTGCTATGCACTCAATATGTTTGCTTAAAGCCTGAAAATCATACATTAAAGCCTGAAAATCATACATAGATAGATGATTTGATAAGTACCACCATTTGCCATAGAGAAGGTGGAAATGAACATTACTTAGTAGCAGTTGCTTGTGGGAAAACTCCCTGAACACAAGTTTCTGAACATTTTTCTTTACATATTGAAACATCGTTGCAGTTCTGACTTCTGAAATTATGCTAGAATTCCTTAAAGAACTAACTGTATATATATTTGCAGAGGCAACTGGAGCCACACAAAAAAGTACACCTCGAATGAATGCTTCCAATGAAACTGCCTATGGAAGCAAACATGAAATGATCACTTCTGATGGAACACATGGAAACACATCCATAACGAGTGACCGTACAGTTAAAGAATCCCGTCAGGAGAATGAAAAGAAAATTGATGAGAGTCAAATAAAGACAAATTTAGAACTGCCTACAAGGATGAACAATTCTTCTAATAATGTTTCAGTCTTAATCAATGCTACATATACGGGAGTAAACACTGGGAGACGACTTTTGGAAGATAGCATTTCAAAGAATCCCCTGGGAGGCAGTTCAGAATCGAAGAACCACGCAAATGCAGAAAATGTGGCAACTGTGGAAAATGATGGAGGGTTAGAAGCAGATGCTGATTCATCTTTTGAGTTGTTCCGCGATAGCGATGAGCTGGCCGATGAGTATAGTTATGACTATGATGATTATGTGAACCAATCCATGTGGGGAGATGAGGATTGGACTGAAGCACAACATGAGAAATTGGAGGACTATGTGAATGTTGACTCACATATCTTGTGCACTCCCGTAAGTCTAATACTTGATAAAAACTTTAGTTATGAGCTTGCATCAAAGATGGTAGATTAGATTAAATATTTGGACTTGAATTAAGTTTTTCTACTGTCTTAGGTCATAGCAGATATTGACAATGATGGGGTGACAGAAATGATTGTTGCAGTTTCATATTTCTTCGATCAAGAGTAAGATACCTTCAATTTTCTCACAACGTATATTTACCTTTTACTTCAATCTGTGCAATCAATCTTTTTTTTGGTTGAATTAACTTGGGAAACCTTCCCTTCTCTTGTGTTTGATGCTACTCTTTTACCTTTGGAATGATAAGTTTTAATATCTTTAGTGCATTCCTGATAATTCTGTACATTTGACAGGTACTATGACAACCCTGAGCATTTGAAGGAACTGGGTAGTATAGATATTGGAAAATATGTTGCTAGCTCTATTGTTGTATTTGACCTTGATAAAAGGCAAGTCAAATGGACTAAAGAGCTGGATCTTAGCACTGATACTCAAAACTACCGTGCATATATACATTCTTCTCCTACATTGGTTGACTTGGATGGAGATGGAAATTTGGACATTCTTGTAGGAACATCATTTGGCTTGTTCTATGTGCTTGATCATCATGGTAAAATTCCTTACAGATCTTTTGGTTTTGAATTTTAGGGTCACTTTTATACTGGTATCTCATCCCTGGATGCATTCTCTTCTCTTGCTGCCGCTTAAACACGCTAAAATGCTAGCAGTCATACTTTGCTGCTACTTGACTCTGTACTTCTATTTTTGCTTGGAAATGGTAGCATCTGTTTTGATCCAATGTTTCTTTTCCACCGGTCTGAAGTTACTGTCTCCCTTCTTGGTTTTACTTTTTGGAGAATTAAGAGCAGTTGGAAAATTAAGGTTGTGAAACTGTGCTTTCATCCATAATTCATTGTTTCTCTATTTGAAACTATGTTCTCAGTCATTGCTTCTCCATTTGAAACTATGTTCTCAGTGCTTTATGAGCCTCCTTCCATGGCTACTTAGTTTTTTATTTCTTCAGAGATAGTTGGAAGATAAGATGTAACTTTATCATTCAGGAAATTTGAGAGAAAAGTTCCCTCTTGAGATGGCCGAAATTCAAGGAGCTGTAGTTGCTGCTGATATCAATGATGATGGAAAGATTGAACTAGTAACTACCGATACACATGGCAATGTTGCCGCGTGGACTTCCCAGGGAAAAGAGATATGGGAGAAGCACCTTAAGAGTCATATTGCCCAGGTCAGTCATGACCTTGATTCATTCAATTTAAGCACCTCTGCACATTGAAGGCAGAAGGTACTTGATTTAATTGCCAGCACGTTGTAGCGTCTAGGAATTTTTTCCAATTTACATAAAGACCTCACCAGGTACCTTCAGAAGTTTGTATTGGAGTTAGGTATTGATGTACAGAAAAAAGTTAATATTTCCATTTTTTATATGATGAAATTTGCTTCACATTTGGAATAATCCAACATGGGAAGACGTACTTAAAAGTTCGTCATGATTTGTATCTCAGGGTCCAACGGTAGGCGATGTTGATGGCGATGGCCATACTGATGTAGTGGTTCCAACTCTATCAGGGAACATACACGTTCTCAGTGGCAAGGATGGTTCCATAGTTCGTCCTTACCCTTATAGAACCCATGGGAGAGTGATGAATCAGGTTCTTCTAGTTGATTTGAGTAAACGTGGAGAGGAAAGGAGGGGGCTTACTCTTGTGACCACGTCATTTGATGGTTACCTGTACCTCATAGATGGACCTACATCTTGTGCTGATGTTGTTGATATTGGTGAAATTTCGTAAGATTTCTCCAACACTTTTGTGTTTCAATTTGTTTTCTTTCTCATATTATTTAGTTGTGATTTTTGGATCTCTTTGTCACAGATACAGCATGGTCTTGGCAGACAATGTTGATGGTGGAGATGATCTCGACCTTGTTGTTACGACAATGAATGGGAATGTCTTCTGTTTCTCAACTCCTGCTCCCCATCATCCGCTCAAGGCAAATTTCCTCCAAGCTTTTTTTATGGGTGATTGTCTTTTATGGTCTCCTTGCATTTTGAAAACTTTGTGGTTCAAACTTTCAGGCCTGGAGATCAGCTGATCAAGGGAGAAATAATGTTGCATATCGTTACAATCGTGAAGGGGTCTATGTTACATATCCATCAAGAGCATTCCGTGATGAGGAAGGGAAGAACTTCTGGGTGGAGATTGAGATTGTAGACAAGCACAGATATCCTTCTGGGTCTCAAGCACCTTATAATGTCACCGTAAGTTTCTCCTTCCTGTGTGATTTTGAGTACTTGAGCACTCAAACATAAACCCAAAGAAGCGCCTTGCAGTTATTGATTCCAATTCAAACATCGCAGACAACCTTGTTAGTCCCAGGCAACTACCAAGGTGATAGAACCATAAAGCAAAATCAAGTCTTCGGCCGTCCTGGAAAATATAGGATCAAACTTCCAACAGTTGCAATGAGGACTACAGGAACTGTCTTAGTGGAGATGGTTGACAAGAACGGACTTTATTTCTCAGATGACTTCTCGCTGACATTTCACATGTATTACTATAAAATACTGAAGTGGCTACTCGTCCTCCCAATGCTTGGGATGTTTGGTGTTCTTGTTATCCTTCGTCCACAAGAGGCAATGCCTTTACCATCTTTTTCACGCAACACCGACTAGTGGCGATCAATCTGTGGGCTGTCACAATTTGCACTGTTGGTTTTGCCAATCTTGATGAAGACCTGGATCTTTCAGCTGAACACAGGCCAAGACTTTTCAAGTGGTACAAAGATTGTAGAGTTTCTTTGAAAAGTTTTCATGATCTTGACATTGAATAGGCTGCTTACTCTTGAATTTTGAAGATGAACAGCTTTAGCTCATCTCTTGACAATTTCTTTTGTAACTTACTCTTGATTTAATTCTTGACACAGAAGGAAGGAAAAAGAAGTAAAGAGAAGATAAGAAAGGATTGAACTTTCCCAATTATTTTTCTTCCATAATAAGATATTAGTGTATTTCTCATTCAACCATTTATAGAAAAGATAAAGAGTTGCAAAGCATGGACTTTCATGTTATCCCATCTCTAGTGATAATGTTATTGTTTCAATGTAACTTTGTATTTTACCAAGTCGTTTGAAGGTTTCAGACTTTTGAAATCTAACTTTTAACACTTTTGAGTACTTAAAGATTCTCGGGATGTTCTTAAATACTTTGCCAAACTAATAGAACCTTATACCCTAACTTCTCATGACTAATTAGTATATTTTTTAACCGAAGTTTTTTGTGTCACGTAGTAACGTCTCATTGCTTGACTTATCATCTTGTTCGAGAAGTCTGCAAAGACGTACTGGACATTCCAAAGTTCTTTGGATTCCTTTTTTTTAAACTCAAAATGCTAAATGTGAAAAAATATCTTCGTGAGTGACTCAATCATTTAACCATTTTGATTAAAGTCCACTTGACACGAAAAAATAAAATATCAGCAAGCAATAGTTTTGGAATTCTTGAATCTGTTCTGATATGACAAACAACAGAAACAAAAATTCTAGCTTTTGCTGGACTCGTTATTCTAACATCCGATTTGATATATATGTTCACACGAAAAAAGCTCTCAGAAACGACAAAATAACATAGAATTCCCAAAGGGTAAGGAAGCTAGTATATGGTTTAGAACAAGTAAAGGAAAAAAAATAGTGATTCAAAAGCCCTGCAAGACAGGTCTTTTACCAAGCCTCTTGATCTCTCTGTCCATCTGCCCAGTAAGCATTAAACCAAACATCTTATAATCACACAGAAAAGACCAAAACGGATGCCCAAAAGTTGCAGGAACATTCCCTTCCACAAAGAAATGGCTGTACCAAGCACAACCATAACCAACCACAGGCACAAAAACCAGAAACCACCAATTGAAGATCAAAGAGTATAGCAAACACAACATACTTGCTAAAGTCCCCACAAAGTGCCATCGCCTTGTTGCTGGTTTCGAGTGTTGGGTCATGTAAAAGGCCCAGAACTCTTCCAAGCTCCTAAAGTTCATACCTTTCCAACTATCAGAAAAATACCCAGTTGAGAATTCCTTGGTTGCTTCGCCTTTTCACTAAATTCTTGAAAACCCAGTTCAGAACAAAGCAAATCCTATCTGGGTTCCGATTCGTTAGGCAGAAAGCAGAGGAATTGAAGGTTTATGGGTGTGGCTGGCGTTGAAACAATAATAGGAAACAGCAAAGCCAGAGACTCCGTGGATGGGGTAAGACCGTAATTTGGATTTTATTTCTGTTTGAGTTCCTTAAAAGTCAGGAATGAGCTACAAGCCTACAAGTGATCCAATATATATAAGGTTGGTTTTGTATGGTGAATAGTTGCCTTGTCAATATTCGCCTATCATTTTTATTTTTTAATCCAAATTTTCTATTTTTTTAATGTATTATATGTAAATATTTGCTAAATACACTAATTTATACATAAATTTCTTAGTGAATTAATAATAAAAAAATGATTCATAATAAACTAAAAGAGTTGTAATTAAATATATTGAAATATATAAATAATGTAATAAATGAAAATTTTTAACCTTTTTAGTCTTATTATTGATATAAATTTGGTCATAATATCCAAGCAAGTAACATCCATTACAAGGCAAGCACTTTTGCTGAATCCGTATAGCCTTTGGCAGTACTGTAACAGACAAGCTTTTCGAGTAATCATATGTTTCTTAACTTTTTCATTTCAGCCTCAGCCGTTTTGATCTTGTGTGATCCTTTAATCTTCCAAGTTAGCATTATTCCTTAATAACACGGGCAATTTAAAGCCTATACCAGTACTGATAAAAGTCGCGGTCAGTATTCTCATCTCAGAATTTCCAGCTCTTAAACAGGATTTGAAAGTTCAACCCTCTGTATACATAATTAAAGAATTTCAGTTGTCAATTTCTTGTTTCTTAGAGTTGGATCTTCGTGTTCGTATCTGTTTGGAATAATGGAACCTGTAACTGAGAAACTCTTCCCTGGCATTTACAACATGGTGAATTTGATGAAGATGAACATAAAACTAATTTTGTTTCACAGTTCTTTGCTTGTGACTACAATAGGTGCAAGAAAGAAAGAGAGAAAGTAAAGGAAAGAAGAAACATATAATTTTATCATTTACTGCTAATGAACAGAATAAAGAATAATCTAACCTGTACACACTCAACTCTATCCATTGATGAACTTTTAACTCAGAATTCTTTCTCCTTATACCAAAACATGTGCAATCTTTTTTGCTTTCCTATTTCTGTTGCAGAAAAAGGCCTGTTTTTAGGCTTCTAACTGGTTTGCTACAAGTCAGGAACACGAGTCTAGAAAACCCTTTCTCCAGTAGCAAACAGATTCCAGAAGATGGTGGTAATGAAATAAAGGATTGCTGTGAGAGTGAGGAATGCTTGGAAAGAACCCAACCTTTGAACAAAAAAACCAGTTCCAATAGTGCTGACTATTGCTGCTAATGTTCCAGCTGAATTTGAGATTCCTACATCAAATTTTGTTTGATAGTAACAAGTATTAACAGTGACCTCTTATGATCCAGCTCTAAACATATACAAAAAGCCAGGACTTACCATGGAGAAATCCTGCATACTGAGGTGCTATATCCTGATATACAAAAAGAATTCGAGTCAATTAAGAGCAAATTCGACCCCTCAAAAAGCAGATCACCATGTTTTGAAGCTTACTTGCATATTCAGTAGAAAACCAGCTTGGCTGAAAGAGCTCAAGCTCAGGGCCACAGTGATGTAGATAGCTGCAGTAGCTGGTGTCTTGGCATAATTTAAGCAAAGCAATGCCACTGCAGGTCCTATGAATCCAATAGACTGCAGACACCATTATTCAACAGATTTGAATATACAATTAGAGCATTACATTCCTCAGTAAACTAGAAAAGTGACTTCGGGTATGAAAGACGGTACTTATGGTTGATGTTCTTGTTCCAAACGTATTTACCTGCATGATCTTTCGGACTAATGTCAAAGAGTAGCCTTTCTTGATTAAGGAGTCAGATAAAGCTCCTGCAACATAACCAGAGATTGCCATTGTACCCCATGGGACAGCACTAAACCAAGCAGCTTCCTTCAGATTCACATTAAACACCTGCATTTACCAAGCCCTTACACAATCAACTAGAGGAGAAATCATCATTCTGTACTATAAGAACTGGCTTAGAAAGAATTCCAACTTCCACTGTTGATCAATCTTTCAAGCACTCAGCTTCCATGAGTGATTTAGCAACAAATAAGTATACTAAAGGCTTACCGTCTTGAAGTATACAGGCATCCACGAGAGAAGTACAAAGTAACCCTGTAGTTCAAAGCATATGAAATGTTTCAATACAATCTCAAAAGCAAAGAAATTCAGTCATAAGCCTCCAGCTAATATAACTTACCCAATTGTTTGCTATATTAGCAAAAATGATCGCCCATGATGGTAGTCTCGACAACAGATGGAGCAATGGGGGAAGCTGCCCTTTGGCTACCGAAGATTCTGTTTTACCAGCTTGGATTAATCTCAGCTCTGATTTACTAACAAAAGGGCTATCTCCAGGATCATTTGTAACTAAGCTTGCCCATTTTGTAAGCCATAGTAGGCCAAATGAAGAGAAGAGGATAAATGGACCAAACATCCCGACTGAAGACAACATAACTGGAGTTAACAGGAAGCCTATGACATTCCCAAGATGAAATCCAGCCATTGAGATTCCAACTGCAGTTGCACGCTCATGGCCTGGAAACCACCTACTCCAATATAAATACTTGCAGAGTTAACAATTTGAGCAATCTGTAACTAATAAAGTACACCAACCCCCCAAACAACCTAATCTGGAGTGACACTAAGCTCAACTTGATCAGGCTATGTAGTATATACAAGTTGATAGTGTCATAACCATTAGCAATTCATGGGAAGCAAAAATGGTGACATTACCTTGATAAAAGGATGTTCATGGAAGGCAAAGCAACACCCTCGGCTAGTCCAAAGAAGGTGCGGACGGCAAGTAGGCTGACGGTGGAGTGGTTTGCAGCCAATGGGGTGAGCAGAGTGGCTAAAGACCACAAGGCCACACCCCAGGCCATCACTCTTTTGCCTCCATATTTGTCTACCAAAGCTCCTCCTATAACTGAGGAGAATATGTATCCCCACAAAAAGGATGACTTTTTATGGACACATATCACAACATTTTAACCATAAATCATGAGTGTCATGTCAAAATTGATTCAAAATGAAATTGAAAACATGAAGATAAGTAAAATTCAACTTATTACCAGAAGAATACATTCTTATCTACACTTATAATACCATTAAGCACAAATCCTTGGAAGAAAGACACTTATCAAACACTTTAAGAACCATTAAAAGTACAAGTCTTTAACCTTTTTGAGCTTTATCAAAAAGGAAAAGACACCAAAATAGCTTCTTGTTGGGGGTTGGCAAGTGTCTAAGCAACTCTCATAAAGTTCTAATGGTTGAAATTGAGCTGTCCAACCACCAAAATCCTATCACAATTAATATAATGGGGTAGGTTGGATTAAATTTGGAGCCCACCTTAGTTTTTATTTGACCACCACCTGCTAACGAGACTAATTCTAAATTCCATTTCCACCACCACATATGTCCAACATTTTAAGGGGTTTCATCATAGAAAATACCATAAATATCAAGTAGGAGGCGGCGAGCTACCGCCGACACACACGCACACAAACACCGTTCAACACATTAATGGCAATTACCCTCCTGAAAACGTGAAAAGATCAACACATAATACAATCAACTCAAGAGAAAGAATACCAAAGTAAGTACCTGAACAATGCCCAAGAAAGAACTAGACCAACCAAACTTGGCGGCCAGTGGGACGATAGCGACCGACATAACCACACGGTCGGCATTACACAGGCACATAGCGCACGCCGTTAAAGCCACCACCTTGAACCTCTCCGGTATGCTGACGATACCCTTCTCCCTCCCTCCTCCCATCAACATCCCTCTTTCTATTCCCTCCGCCGTACACTTCACTGCGCAACCCCTCTGTTTATGATCCGTTATTGGTCTTGAACTTGAACTCTTTCGCTGCCGCCATTTGATGGGGTGTATCAGGATTGATCTCTTAGGGTGAAACCTCAACTGGGTTCCTCTCAAATGGATAAAACATGACCTGGTGTTGCATACACAACAAGGGTTTGGCGTGGAGGAATGAAGCAGAGCTTTTGATGCCATTTTTCTGAAGAAAACCTGACACAAGCAATAGACAGAGAAGGTAAGTTTTAATGATACGATATGATGATGATTCGGCGTACGTTAATGGAGAAAACGCCACTGCAACTCCTCTCCAAATGATACGTTAAAATACTAACAAACCAGAGTTTCAATATATATATATGTATATATATTTGGTGTTGGTGTTGGTGTTGGTGTTGGCGTTGGTGTTGGTGATAGTTGCGAGAGAGAAGGCAATAAGCTAGACTTGGTCGTAGGTTTGGAAATTGCTGTTGTTCACATGCTTACTTGTCAATGGCATTAAGAGTCTTACGTGGGATCGTCTCTGACCACTCTCTGTCGTCACCTAACTTGTCTTCCATAGTCAATTTCTTACCAAGCTTGAAGCATAGACAATGGGGTCCAGCCGAAATTTTTTAAATAAGTTGGATTTTGGGTCGAACTAAAAAAGTCAAAATTCATTAGATTTTATGCTTATGTTTGAAATTTTTTAGTTTGGATGATATTTAAATTGGTTTCAAATCAATATTTTAAAAATAAGACTGAATTAAGGTCTCAAAGGTTCAACTGTTTTTAGACCGTTATAAAATTGATTAAAGATTGAATAAATTAAACATTTTAAAATATAATAAAAAGATAATGGTGATATGTTAATTAGAAAAGATTGTTAAATAAAAATTAATTAATTAATTTTAATTTATAAAAATGTATAAATTTACAAAAATTGATAGATTAAATGATAAATTTGGCAGAATATGTCGTATAGGGTTTGCCTAATACGGAGTACCTGGTTAGCGCGATTTGTAAGTTATTGTGTCAATTTGAATGTTTACCCAATGTGCATCCAAATGATAGTGACTGTAGGTTCTTCCGTTTCAAAAAAAGTCTATAAAATTCCCTACGAATCAATAATATCAAGATCATATAAAATTTTTATTTTTTTTAAAGCATATTAATTGTCATAAACTAATTTAATCAAGTCAATTAAATGTATATGCTAAAATAATATTTGAATTAGTAAAGATGACAATCCATCTCGATTCAACTTAAAATTAACGTATTAAATTTAAACTGATCAAATTTTAAATTAAATTCAAATTTGATAAATTAATATAATATAAGGTCCGATTTAAACGACTTGATCATCACCTCAAAAACAACTTTGTTTTGAAGAGTGTAAGAGGATTCAAATTGATACTCAAACTTGAGCCATGCAACCCTTTGGTCGAATTTCAAGTCAAGCTTAGGTCGCGCTCGTATCATACCTAAAGATGAGTGTCATTTCACCATCTCACGCCTAAAACATGGGTGTGATGACATAAGAAGAGGCTTAACAAGATGTTTCGGTGGTAGGTGTGTAATAGGACTTGTCAAGAACCACATGAATCGGTAGGTGGCTCCTCCTCTTGCTGACATGAGCTTCCCTTCCCTTTAGGTCTTACCTACCCACTTCATGGATCTTACTCTCACCTAACCAGACTATGAACATGTTTCACAACGTTTAAACACTCACCAATATGTTAGAGTCTCACCACAACTTGCTTTTCGTTTTTTTTTTTAACGGGAAACAGAAACTAAAAAATTACACGATAAGTTTGGGGAGACAGATCCCTGACAGATCCTCTAATAAGATACGATGGCACCCGATAGGTGTAATGTCTAAATAGGTCACTCTAATGTCGGATTGGACAACCTGAGTAGCGAGCCAATCTGTGCATCTGTTGCTCTCTCGGTAGACATAACAATAAACAACAGACCAGTTCCTTGTAAACAGTTCCAGGATACCCGTAATTATAGGGTGGAGAGTCTGGGAGCGCTGGTTCGGCAGAGAGAAGAGCATATGCACCACGAGCGAATTCACTTCTTTTGTATATTTATTAATTCATAAGCTCCATATTCTAGTCGTGGTCGGGGGTTGTTTCTCACATTAATGACTTATGGAGAATGACCGATAAGATTGGGCTTGACAAAAATTACCAACTCGGCCCGACACCTAGCCCGGCTCCATTTGACCAAATTTTGGATTATGCTTAATTTTGTTATTTTTTATATTTCAAGTTTCAACTCAAGTTCGAATTCTAGCCAGTATCATCTAACTTGAAACTTAAATTTTTAATTAAATTAAAATTTTAAAAAAAATTAATCAAACTTGACTCAAACCTGATCAAATCTCAGACTATTTAAACTTGATTCGACTTAAGCTTGGGCTAAAGCCTTAGGCTCGATCGAGTTTAAGTTGCCTATGACTAAGTATACTTGATCCGTTAACTAGGAATTGGAGCAAACCAAAATTGCCATATAAACATTGTCTTAAACAAATGACATGACATCAGGATTAAGTCCTCCAAAAAGACTAAATTTAAAGTATAGGATTAATTGTTGATTATGTGAGTTATGTGGTTTTGGTTAGTGAAATCTAATTTTGAAGAATATCTTTAATTTTTTAAATTAATGATTGAAAAACTCAATTAGTTTAATCAGTTCAACCGTTAAAATCTTAAATCGATTGATTTTTTGGTTCAATTTTTAATTTTTCAGTTTGATTTACTTTAGTAATTCTTATTGTTAAAAATCGATCAATTTATTAATCGTTCAATTTTGTAAATTAATTAATTTTTATAAATTAAAATTAAAATAATATTTATTTAACTCTCTTTTTCTAATTAAACTTTAAATTCTTCAATAAGTAAGGATAATCCTCTTCAGTCATATTTCAAAATTTGTAATCTTATTCAATTTCTAAATGATTTTATGTCGTTATAATATTGGTTGAACCTTTTAAACCTTAAACTTCTGATCCGATCTTTACAACATTAATTTAAAACTTATATAAGAACTATATGTTAATTAAGTGAAGGTTTTTTTCCCCTATGATCTTTGAAATAACAATAAGAAAATGGCTAAGGAAAGCCCATTCGTCACAGGGAAGAACCAAGATTTAGGATACCGTTTCGTACAGGTTCTTTACGATATTCGTAACATTGTTAAGAAAAAGGTCATAGAAATTTTAGGGATGGTAATTGGTCACCTAACATCTAACCAGAGAGCATATTTTCTATATCTTTTTCACATTTAAAAAAAATTAAGTTATGATTAATTATTCATTTATTTGATAGTTATGTTAAATTGAGAATTACAAACTATTGGTTATATTAGTAATTTGAGTTTGATCCTCTCAATAAGTTTATTGTATGTGATATGGTTATTGTATAATATTATTAGGACACACTAATAATAAAAGTTAGATTTTTGAATATTTATCGTAAATCCTTTTTATTATCTCTTAATTTTATATAAGTTGCTCGAATATTATATTTAGGGTTTAAAAAAATCAACTCTCTTATTAAGAAAATTTAGAAAAATTGAATAAAATTTAAAATTTTCAAAAAGAATATAGTTTCAATTGGGTTAGTTATCAAAAAAAGCATAAACTTTCATCAAATTTTTAATTATGGCCCGAATTTTAAAAAGTAGCAATAAAATACTCAAACTTTCAATGTTTTTCAATTCAAGCCCAAACTTCAAAAAGTGGCAACAAAATACTAAAACTTTCAATTTTTTTCAATTCTAGTACAACATTATATGATATTCTCCCAATGCCTAAATCCTTTGTTTTTTAGTTATTCTTCTGACGTCCCAAACTACTCTTGCATTACAGTGTACTGCACCAATAAACTCTTTGTTTTTAGTTCGTTCTTCTGATGCCCTTAGTGTGAAAGCGTCGGGGTTGCGTAATCTAAAAATCGAAGGATGAGGGTATCGAGAGAGAATAAATTAAAAACGAAGGAAAAAACTAAAATCAAAGCATAATGTCGTATGACTATGTAATCTGATTTAGGTCATATTTAAATAATTAATTCATTTCATTAATTTTCATTTTTTGCGTTAATTTTGACTAACGTGTATTAATAGTTAAGGTTTGTAAAACACATGGCAAGTTACATCAATAAACTTAACTGAAATACTAACGTTGGACTATAATTGAAAAAAATTAAAATTTTGACCATTTTACTGCTAATTTTTAAAATTCAAGCTAGAATTACAAAAATTGAATGTGAACATTTTATTGCTACTTTTTAAAGCTCAGGTTATAATTGAAAATATGACAAAAGTTAGGGCTCTTTTTAATAATTAGCCCTTTTCAATTTTTTAGAAAAACTCCTTATTTGAAATTTAAGTTAAAAAATAATAACAAGAAACACACAACATAAACATTACTAGTATGGTAATCCAATTTAACTCTTAAATTTTACCTAGACTAATTAAACTCAACTTATATTTATAATTTAAAATAATTAAAATAATTTATTAATTTAGGTCGAATTTAATTAATTCAATTCAAGTTTAAGGATTAATTTGAATTATTACTTAAGCAGTATTTGATTTATCCACGTGGCTCGCGTGTTTTTATCTTTACTTTTTGACCAAAGTCTGAAAAAGGAATTATTGTTGCCAGGCATCACGTTACATGTAGAACGGGCCTGATGTGATCTCTTCTAATAAATGGACTCAGGGCTCCGGACCCAAATGTCAAAAAGGCCCCTATGACATAGAGAATTGGGCCGAAAACTAAAGATGAAAGGGTTTTAGATCATTAGAAGTATGTTTGTAGAAATCGGCGAGCTCATATAGTTTGATAGTTTAAATTATATTTTTAAGAATTAATTTATAAATCGATTTTGAGTTTAAATTTAGTTCAAAAAGTTTATGAATCAAGTTTGGATTATTAAATTTTAAAAAAAACTCATATGAAACTTATATTTATAAATATTTTTAATTTAGGTCAATTTATAATTATCACATGATAATTTCTTATTCATGAAAAAGAAAATAAAAGACATAAAGTTATCTAAGCAGGGACGTCGCTACATGGGGTCCAGTGGGGCACTGGACCCCCCAAAATTTTAAAAAATTAAATATTATATATATATACATGTATGGGATGAATTTATTTAAAGGCTAGTAGTATATTGGGTCCTTCAAAATTTAAAAAAAATTAAATATTTGGACCCTCCTATTATAAATTTCTGGCTCCGTCACTATATCTAAGTCTTTATATTTTCAACTACTAATTAAAATAAAAATAATACTTATTTTTGAGTGATGATAATATTAAAAAAACTCTAATTTAGTTATCAACACCAACAACAACACTTGGTATAAATTCTGTTGATACACGAGTCTGAAGAGGTCCAGTAGTATGCAGTCTTATCCCTAACTAATGAAATATTTATATTTTTACTTTTATTTGAAAAATAATTAAGTATTTTTATTTAAATTTAATATGATTTCATATGTTAAGACTTAAATTAATGTTAATAGGTTACAATTATATTTTATATAATTATTAAAATTTTTATAAGATATGGACTCATCAATTGGATTCAAATTTAAAAATCAACAATAATAGTTGAGCCCAATATATGTTAGACTTTGAAATTAATGTAAATATGTAGGTTATTTTATTGAAATCCTTATATAGCATTCTTTTGAAAGGTAATACACATTTAGGTTTTTTTAAACTTAAGGAGTTTAAATTCTTTAATTTGTATCATATTTTAATTAAACTAATCCGACTTAGTATAAGTCTAATTAAAAGCTTACGTGTCTAATTCTCAAATAATAATAATAATAATGAATCAATGATATTCATAAAAATAGGAGAAATAATTCATATGGATATAGTATATCTCTCTTGGGCTGCTTTAATGGTAATTTTTATATTTTTCATTGGAAATACTGGGTGAATTAAAAAATTAAGCTATTATTTTTTATTTAATCATTTTGCAAAGATTTTTAGGTTTAATCATCCTAATTAAACTATATTCAATTCAAGTAATTCGAGTAGCAGCGTAATATATTACAAGTATTATAAATCCCTATGAAGGTATTTGACTACTGTTTGGAAATAATGTTTCTTCTTTTATGTATGGATGTATATGAGCCCTCAAAGGGTGTGGCTCGATGGTTGAGAACGGAGTTTGGCTTCGGTTAGGTCTCAGGTTCAATTTCATGCTAGCTCTTCTTTTAAGAGCTTGGAGTAGCTGAGGTTTTACCTGTAGGTAGAGAACTAATTGGGCCCTCAATGATGAGGTACGCCTGCTTGGCCTACCTATGAAGTGATGCGCCAGTTGAAACCTCGAAAAGAAGTGCCCGCTTAGCCTGCTTACGAGTTTTCCTCGAATTAAAAAAAAAAAGTATATGAGTGCTTGGCAATAATGTCTCTTACTCTTGTATGGATATATACGAAGGTATTTGAGTGCTTGGAAATAATTTTTCTACTCTTGTATGGATATATTCTTTTGTCTTGCTTTAGTAACATGCCAAACTCTACATTCCCTTTTCTTGGGATTCCTTCACTCTCAACTTTCTTGGGATTCATCAGCTCTTGATGAATAATTGCAGCAGGTGACAATTTTTAAGGATCTGCACGATTCAATCTATATATTCCATGTGAGGCCTAATGGTTTCAGGGCACTATAGACTAATCATGGCCATCTCATCAGAAGACTCTACTTGTAGGAGCAAACTTGTGAAGTATTATTAGTTTCTGAGGACTCCATGAATGAAACCTCAAAAGATTCAAAGGATTGTATAAGAATGATCTGAACTGATATTTGGGTACAAGAAATTAATAGCAGTGAGCCATCCACTTCATTCTGATAAATTGAATCAGCAGTAGGGAACATGCTCAGTTACATCAACCGATGCAACTTGCTGTCAGACAAGTAAAAGGGTAAATTCATAGAAAATCATAAATTTTATTTTTATCTTTTATACTACTTTATTTGGAAATTACCTCTTTTAGATAAGGGTAAAGCTGCATACTACTAAACTCTCAAAATCTTGCGTATCATCAAGGTTTATATTGAGTGTTGTTGTTATTATTCATACTACTTTTCACTTTAGCATTATTAAAATAACATGTATCGCGTATTAAATAAAGTATAAAAATGGTATAAAATATCACAATAATAAAAGAATTATCTCTTAAATTAATATAATTACATAAATTTTTATATTTTTATTTTATTTTTTATATTGCTTATTCTTTTTTTACACTAATTGGTATCAAAATAATTAATATTATAACAAAATTTAAAACTATGTCAATGCATAATAAGTCTAATGGTGACATAATATATAAATTAGGCTGTTTCGTCTTAGATACTTGATATCATAAGCAACCTGTTGCCAGTAAATAAGTGTGAACTTGCTACCACAGAAACAGTACTGCAGTATCAGAAACCACAAGCCAATAAGGCAAGAATGTGAACAAAGTTCTTGTGCACAGGCATGCTGGGTCCAAAATGGTGGCTTTGTTTAAAGTGGAGTATCATTTTGATGCATTGTTTTTGAATCCTGAGCAAAAATATGACCAGCGTGTGTGGGGTAAAGGTCTCTTATCAATTAGGTTTTGTCCTTTTGCATTCATATTTTCCTTTGTAATGATGAGTTCTTACCCTTTTTCGCTTTCTACTCACTGTTGATTTTTCCTTTTCGATAATGTTCTTCAAGAGGAACTGGTGAGAACAACTTTAGTTTTGTGTAATTATGGACTATAATGGTTTTTCATTATAATAAGACATCATTATTTCATGCAAAATTTGTGGAATCTTATGGATACGCATGTTTGTCTTCCCACTTATTTGTTGATGTTAACCTCATCAC
>JAOTAX010000004.1:31908363-31932013 GCA_025629825.1 Erythroxylum guanchezii
CTCATGTACACGAGCCAAAGCATCATTCTGATTTAGTAATGAATACTGATATGAATGGATCTCGGAATCTGAAATTTTTCGAGTCCAGCTCTGAGCTCAAAGATCTGATATTAAGGTTATCGTTTGGTATTCGGATGTCTAGACTCCAACTATCAATTTAATGAAACTTAGAATGATAATATTAACCAAAAAAAAAAAGAATGATAAAATATTAAAATGTAATATTTTAGAGAAGGTAAAGAAATAGAGTTTTTAAATTTAAAAAAAGTTCATTCTCTTACATTTTGATTAAAACATTATCAACACTTATGATATGAATATTATATTTGGACTAAACAAATGCCACTCACATAATAATTTAAACTTTTTAATTATACTCGATTCAGTTAACCTCGACTTAAATAAATAATTTAAAAAAGGGTTAATTATTAAAAAAACTTAAACTTTCGTTAATTTGTCAATTATAATTCGAATTTTAAAAAGTAGTAATAAAATGCTCAAATTTTTAATTTTTTCAATTCTATCTCTAAATCAAAAAATAACAGTATAATATTTAAACTTTCTTTTTTTTAATTATAGCCTGACGTTAGTGTTTCCGTTAAATTTGCTGACGTAGATTGTTACGTATTTCAGAAACCTTAATTATTAATACACTTCAGCCAAAATTAACACAACAAATAAAAATTAATGAAATGACATCATTTAATCACATAATTAAAACGATGTTGATATTTAAAAATGACCTAAATCAGATTACGCAACCCCAACGACTTTACGCTTTGATTTCAGTTTTTTTCTTCGTTTTCATTTTGTTCTCACAACACTCTCACCTTTCGATTTTCAGATTACGCAAATCTGATGCCCTCACACTAAGGACATCAGGAGAACGAATTAAAAACAAAGAGTTTACTGGTACAGTACGCTGTAATGTAGAGAGTAGTTTGGGACGTTAGAAGAAAAAAAAAACAAAGGGCTAAGGGCATTGAGAGAACAACAGATAATGTCGGGTTCTAATTGAAAATTGAAAATTTGAGTATTTTATTGTCACTTTTTAAAGTTTGAGCTAAAATTGAAAAATTTTGAACATTTTATTGCTATTTTTTAAAGTTCATACTATAATTAAAAAATTGACAAAAGTTGAATTTTTTTTGGTAATTATCCCTTTAAAATTTATAACAAGTTATTAGCTTCATTCAAATTTGATTAATTTTATTTGAATTTAAGAGTTGTATTAGAGCGTTATGATTTTTACATAATTAATCAACTTTTCGGTTCAGTTTTCAATTTTATAGTTCAAGTTACTTTAATAAATTTTGTTATTAAAAATCGATCAGTTTATTAATTAATTAATCGGTCGGCAGTCATAAATTAATAAGCTCATATACATTAAAGTAAATTAATTAATTTTTATTTAACAATTTTTAAATTAAATTTTAAACTGATCAAGTCTTTTAAACTTTTTTTTATTTTAACGAGTTAAATTCTGATTTAGTTTTTAAAATATAGATATATATTAAATATATAAAGAGAGCATTGGAATGGGAGACACAGAGCACTTTGCAGAGAAGATAATATATATATGTCTGAAATCTTTGTCTTCCCACTTATGCTACTTTTGCATATCCACTTTGGATATGGAGACTTATCTGAACGCTAGAAATACAAGCCCTACAACATGTAGACTACCATAAATTACAGAGCACAAAATCTTCACATTATCCATTCCTTAAACCTTGTAAAATCATATTAAATATATGATTCTCCTCTCAAATCAGCTATGGATCATCACCAAGCTATATAAAAAGTGATTGATCTAAGAGAAAGTATGCAAAAAATAGACAATACTCCAGTAGAAATCTCGCCGATACATTGAGTTTGTGGGAGTTTAATAGCACGCAACTTTATTACTAATCAGTAAAGAGACTGTTTCCAACATTAACACTTACTTATTTAGTTATAGTTCAGAATAATGCAGCTAGGTTTGTTATTGAAACCAGAACATTATTACAAGTAGGGGTAAAGCTGCGTATTATTAAGGTCTCGTTTGGTAGACAACCAATCAGCTATTGTCATCAACTATTTGACTTTTCTTTGGTGAGTAGCTCTTCCAATAGCTGATTTAACATAAACAACCATTGATATTTTAAGTATTAAAAGTCAATTTTACCTTTTATGCAGTTATAGGTTAGAAATAAAATGTTGCCCTTAAATGAAAATGAAAATAGAAAAAGTTGTATAAATTTTCATAGATGATAAAACAGTACAGGCGAACATGACTTTTTCTAAAATCTAAATTCTTATAAGAACATTCAACGAAATACTAAGATATATAATATTCATACTCTTATAATTTTTTTAAAAGTTATATCCTCATAAGTTATTAACACATAAACAGCTAATAATAAACTGTTATTTTTACCAAACATCTCTAATAAATAGCTAATGTGATCCACTGGTCAAATCAGCTAATATAATCAACTATCAGCTAATAATTAATGCAATTAGTTAATTACCAAACATGGCCTAAACCTTTTTAGACCTTGCGCCTCACCGAAATTTCTACTAATTAAACCTAAATTGCAATATTTACAATTTTAAAATAATTTCTTTTTTTTTTGTAGTTTTATTTCATTAATGTTTTAACACAACTACGCAGAGGACAGAGGAGCACTTTACACCCATCCTATTCCCAGGCAAATATACTCTGTCTTCAACACACACACACACACAAAAGTGTTCACACGTGCGAGTTCATATGCTTATGAGTTCATCATAGTCTTCAAAGAGTGCAGGAGAAGACATGATCATTTATGGGACCTCGTGATACCCAACTGAAAGAGCAGAGCTGTGGTGGCTGCTGGTGGTGGTGGAGGGTCAAGGGTGACGGTGAGATGGGACCCGCTTTGTACACGTGGAGTTATGAGTCAACGGCAAGTTATGGGCTGTGAGTAAGTATATGTACCGAACTAAACTAAAGACGCCGGGTTTTATCTCGTGACTCACCGGCGGACCTCATCATCACAGTCACAGCTTCTTCTTTACTGCTCTTCAGTCTATTCTTAACTCATCCTCGTACCTCTAGCCAATGCTTGAAAACTTAAATAAAAAATTCAACGGTTAAAAATAAAAAATCTTAAAATTAATTTGGTATTAAATTATTATAAAACTAATATATAAATAAGATTAATAATTAAAAAATTATTCTTACCCATTTAATAAGTTAAAATTTAATTTAAAAATAGTTAAATAAAAATGAATTGATTTATTTTATTTTATAAAAATTGATTATTTTATAAAAACCAAATAATTTTTAATAATAAAATTTATTAAAGTAAGTTAATTTGAAAATTTTATTAAAACAGGCAAACTGATTTAATTTTTTAATCATTATTTTTTGTCTTTATTTAGAATTATCAATGGATTTAGATTAATGAGTTGACAAATTTTTTAAATATAAAACATAATTAAATCTACAATTTTGTTAAGAATATAAAACTATAAATTAAATGTCAAAAAATTCTAGATATTGTAAATATAGGAAAGAGATAATTTATAAAACAGGTTAAAGTTACAAAGTCAATCTTTTTGTAAAAACATAATGAAAAAATTGCGTATATTGATAACTCTCTTTTAACTTTAACAAAGTGAGGAGTCTTATGCACGGAATACGTTGTGTTTGTTAATAGTTTAAGAGATAATTTGGTTAAAGCTTTCCATTTAATTGATGTTGAGCATTAACAATTTTATAATCTTAAATTTTTAATTTTGAAAAATATTTTATTTATTAAAATTTCACATTTTATCCAACATCCACATTTTCAATTTACATGATAAATACAGTTATCTGAAAAAAAAGTTAAATTAGCATTTTTTTTATTTTATTTTAACTAATATCATAAAATTGATTAAAATTTTAAAATACAATTTTTATTTTTCTATGAAATATTTGATCATATAATTATAATCATTTTTTAATACTTAAATTGTCTTGAAGCATTGCATATTTCGAAAGTATGGTCTTAAATATCAATTTTAAATATCAATATTTTGATAAACAAAATGTTATACATTGAATTTTAATATTTTAATTAAATAATTTTAAAAAAAATTAGTGCCACCTATAGATGAGTAGTCTACTCTGAAATTGAAGTTTCCGTATAACCGATGTTTTAAAAATCAAATCGATTCAGTCTATTTAATAGTAAAATTCTTAAACTAGTTAACTTTTTTTAGGCCAAATTGTGTGATTAGCACAATCTTTAAATGATGTTTTGACATTTTCTATAAGGAAAATTTTATGCTTATCATTTTTTAGATATATTAAATAAATAATTTAATATATCAATTTGTTAAATAAAATTTAAAAATATATAACGATTTATAGATAACAATATATCAAGTAAACAATTGAAAATATCATGAGACTCATTCAAATAAAGGATTTTATTAATGAGAATGGAAGTTTCATTTTGAGATGATATAATTTTATGTTTACATTCATTTTAATTCATTTGATGTTGAAATTATTTATTTTATTTGAAAACAATTAAAAACAGTGAAATATTTTACCAATTAAAAGTTTTTTTAATCATTGTTAAAATGCAATTACCAAGCATCAAAATTTATTTTATGACAAGGAAATGAAACTTTATGAAGGGACAATAAGCATATTTAAAGACTAAGATGATACTACTAAACCTTCCCAAATTATGAGTTCAACAAATTTATACTGAGTGTTATTGTTGTTGTCTGTAAAGACTAGGATGGTAGATTATATCTAATTCAAAGTTATCAAATTGGATTTAAATTAATTAAGTTTTGAATTGATTTTGGATATGAATATGGAGTTGAAAAGCATTAATTTGAAAAGTCCTAATTGACCCTAACCGATTTGAGAAATCAATGTCGTTTTGGTATGTTTAACTAACATAAACATCGTTTTATTGACATTTTTTATTTTATAAATTAAAATGATTTTTTAGATTGGTCTAATCCGTCTTAAACCAGATTCAATTTATAAATTATACACATTAAGTTGGCCCAGAGCTAGAACTTGATTGGGTTTGTGACAGTAGAGTTCAAGCTCAAGATCAACTCGACATAACTCAACTTAAATTTTTATTTTGTATTTAATTTAAAAATTAAAATAACTTCAATTTTTGTAATAATTATTGAACATCAAATCAGATCAGAGTCAGAGTAACTTGAGGCTCAATTTTTTGAAAAAAATTAAGTTCGAGGCTATGTCGACGTAAGCATAGCCCATTGATCTCTAATGGAGCCCGACCCAATTGTCATCTCTTATCCCTACCATCTGCAACTAGTACATGGAGATGAATGTGTCTATAGAACATGAATTGTTGTTTCAAAAGGAGGCAAAAGTTTCCCTTTGAAAGAAATGGCTTGGTTTCATGAGCCTATAGCTTTCAACCACTATAGTTGTCATTCAAATCTCACTTATGTGTTTCATTTTTTCTAATTTTGGGTGAAAACATTAAATATATTATTATCCAACTGATTATTAAATATATGATTTTTTTAAAAAATAACCTCTCTATTAATTAAAGATAAAATTACTTATTTTTAGATTTTCTCATATCTCACGTATTAACAAAATTTTTACTGAATTGTTGCATTGAATAGTATTATAAATAATTTAATAAAATTTTAGGGTAAATTATTTTTATTACTATAATTTTTTTAGTAAATTTGAAATATAAGAGCTCATTCAATAAAAAATACAAGAAGGTTTTTTTTTTTTTTTTACAACCCATGTCTTAATTTTCACTCGGGTAAAAGTAAAACCATAAAAGACTTTTACTTGGTTAGACACAAATGGAGTGAAAAAGGGGGAAAAAAAACATGTAAAAAGCAAGAAGCTTTTTGTTTTCAAAGTAGCCAATTTGAGGTCACCATCAACTTGTGACAATGACAGGGAGTGTTCACTGTTATGTTTACCCACTTGAGAGACATTGATTGGCACAAGGAGGAGAAGAAGAAGATAATTCCAAGTGAGGGAAATCTCCCCTACAAAACAAAACTTAGAAGCATGCAAAAGGAGACCTTGAAAAAACAAAAAGAGACTCAAAAACAGAAAAAAAAGGGGGAAAAAAAAGAAAAAGGAGAAAAGATAAAAAATAAAAAATAAAAACACACACCAATCCCCTCTAGTGATGACATGATTTACTTTTGCTTTTCTTTGGGACAAGAATCTTTGAAAATATAAACCCATAAAATAAAAAATATAAAAAGGGCAGGCAAAATTAACCATAATTTATGATATAATGACAAATTACATAATTTGGGACCTCGTTTATTAAACACGGGATTTGAGGAGGTTTAGTGTACATAATTTTATCCCTAACTAATAAATAGGCTATTTCTAAATGACCCATAAAAAATAATAATAATAACAAATTAAATTAAAAATAACCTTATTTATTTTAATAAATAGTATTTTGATTGATTGAAGTGTTAAGTTTAGTTGCATTAATAGATGGGTTTAGAAAATAAACTCTTTTTGTTAAGAAATTTCCAACATTTTGTAACTATTGTTGAAAATATTGGTTAATTTGAGCATTTTAAATATGTATTTTGTTCATTAGTTTTTAACTTAGGTCTATCAGAAACAATATTTCTATTAGTTATGAGTAAGGTTGTCTATTAATAAACACCGAGATTTTCACTTGTTGCAGTGTTTAAAGTATATAGATAATACAAAAATTTTGATGACAATCATATTAAGATTTAATTATATTATAATACAATTGAATATTACCAAAATTTAAAAAAAATATTCATTTATCAATAAATTTGTGATAAATTAATGTTTGATTATAATTAGTAATATTATTAGTAAATCATATTTGTAATAAATTAAAATTTTAAATATTTAAGTTATATAATTTATAAATTATGTTAATATTATAAAATTGACTAAAAATTTAAAAAATAATTTATCAAAAAATCTTATATCATACATACAATTAATAAACCGAAACAACAGATCAAGAGGGACAAAAGTGTGATTTCACAGGCGAGTGTCCCAATAAAAGAAAAAAGAAAAAGCAAAAGATTTCCTTTTCCTTTTTCTTTTCTTTTCCTTTAATTTTCCCGTTGGTTCCATCATTTTTTTTCCTTCACTTTCTCGCACTTTCTCGCTGTCCGTTGGAACCAAACAGTTCGTTCCACACACAAGCTCTCTCTAAACGGACTCTATCGTTCACTCTAACAATCACACACACGCACAGACAGAGAGACACACTCTCTCTCTTCCTCTGTCGCTGCAAATTACTAAGAAAAACAGAGTAATATGAGCAGAGAGCTCATTACATTTCACCGCCGGTTATGAATCCCGCCACCGGACCACAACAGCTTCAGCCACCGCAACCACCGCAGCCCCACCGACCCTCGACCTCGTGCGAACGCCACCCCGACGAGAGCTTCACCGGCTTCTGCCCCGCATGCCTCTGCGAGCGCCTCGCCGTCCTCGACCACTCGTCTGTCAACGCTGCTTCCTCCTCCCGGAAACCTCCGCTTGTGCCCACCACTGCCGACATTAAAGCCAACTTCAAAAACTCCTCCTCTGGTGGTTTTTTCCCGGTGCTACGTCGCACCAAGTCGTTTTCTGCATCTAAAAACGAGTGCTTTTCTGGGGTTTTTGAGCCGCAGAGAAGGTCTTGTGACGTCAGGGCTCGTAACACTCTTTGGTCTCTCTTTAATCAGGACGACGAGCGAAACCCATCCAAAAAGGAGCAATCTTGTAAGGTTGGTGGTGGTCCCGAGGTTGAAGTTGAGCCCAGAAAATCTACTTCTAGTGTTCGTGGTCCGGTTTTTGACAAAGAAATCGAAAGCGAGCCTGAAAGTGACGAAAATGGTGTTGAGAATGTTGATGCTGTGAGGGTTTTAGACGATACCGCGAGAAACTCAAATGCTAATGCAAACCCAATTCAAGAGATTATAGAGGAAGAAGAAGAAGAAGAGGAGGAGGAGGAAGAAGAAGGACACATTGTGATAGAGCCAGAGCAAGTGGGAGAAGAAGAGCTCAAGCCCATGAAGGACCATATAGATCTTGATTCTCAAACAAAGAGAAGAGATTTTAAGGAGATTGCCGGGAGTTTCTGGTCTGCTGCTTCTGTTTTTAGCAAGAAGTTGCAACAATGGAGGCAAAAACAGAAGCTAAAGAAGAGGAGGAATGGTGGACCGGGGTCGGCGACATTGCCGGTGGAGAAGCCGATTGGTCGGCAGTTTAGAGAGACTCAGTCGGAGATTGCTGATTATGGGTTTGGTAGGAGATCTTGCGACACCGATCCGAGATTCTCGCTTGATGCTGGGAGGATTTCGTTTGACGATCCAAGGTACTCGTTTGATGAGCCTAGAGCTTCTTGGGATGGTTATTTGATTGGAAGAGCATTTCCTAGAATGCCTACTATGCTTTCTGTTGTGGAAGATGCCCCTGTTAATGTAGTTACGAGGTCTGATACTCAAATCCCAGTTGAAGAACCACCCCCATCTTCAATGGCAACACTAATGAATAAGATCAATGAGGATGAGGATGAGACTGTTCCTGGAGGATCTGCTCAGACTAGGGATTACTATTTAGATTCATCATCCAGGAGAAGAAAGAGTCTTGATAGGTCGAATTCAATCAGGAAGACTGCAGCTGCTGTGGTGGCAGAAATTGATGAATTGAAGTCTGTTTCAAATGCTAAAGTTTCTCCTGCAACTGTTGATTACCTCCATGGACAGAAGTTGGTTGTTCCTGATAAGGATTCGAGGGATTCCAACTCAAACTCTCTGCCTCTGAGGGACGATTGCTCGGAGAGTTTCGACATGGGCTTTAGAGACTCTGCACCTGTAGTTGCCAATGGTGATAGGAAGGAGACCAAGAAGTCGAGGAGATGGAGTAAAGCATTCAACATCTGGGGGTTGATTCATCGACGAAGTGTTGCCAAAGATGAAGACGAAGATCGGTATAGTCGTGGTGGCGTCGAGAGATCATTTTCCGAGTCGTGGCAAGAGCTGAGAAGTGAACATAATGGAGAAGCCATGAGAGGGGGTTTCAATCCAAAGGTTTTGAGAAGCAACAGCAGTGTAAGTTGGAGAAATTCCCAACATTTTGGAGCTGCACCAACAACATTTGGTAGTGGAAGGAAGAGCAATGTGGAGACAAATGGGCATGCAATTGGAAGAAAGAAAAGGGAAGAGTTTGTGTTGGAGAGGAACAGGAGTGCAAGGTATTCACCAAACAACCTCGACAATGGACTGTTAAGGTTCTACTTGACACCACTGAGGAACAGTCGAAGAACAACGTGGGGAAAGAGTAAGTCCAATCATGCACATTCCATTGCAAGGAGTGTGTTAAGGTTGTACTAAGAATTTGGCTTGTCCCATTAAGATGTTTCTTTGTTTTGATGTTGTTAATTTTGCTGTGTAAGACAGTAAGAGCACACATTCCTAATGTTATTGGTTGGTTGGATTTATAAAAAAAACACTCTAATTTTGTTCCCTTTCATATGATTTGCTATTTGTTCTTCTTCTTCTCCTTCTTCTCAAGTATCCAAATAACAACAAAAGTTCAATGTTATTTTCCCTGCTCTGTTTTTGTCTTCTTTGTTCTGTTCTGTTCTCTTCTCTTTTCTCTTTGTCCCGTCTTGTTTCTTACCAGAACAAGAGAATAATGATACAGACGTTCTTGCATTTTTTTGATTCAATTAGGTTGTTCTTCCCTGTTTCATGCTTGTCCTACATAAAATATAAAATTGGTGAAAGCTTAAGTCCAAAATCTTGGCATATTACAACAATCTTTGGGACAAAAAACAGGTCATAACTCATGATGTGGCCTCATGCTCCCTCTGCTTTTTATTGGTCCCAAACTGACGGCGACAGGACAGAACGGCACTGCACTACCATTACTTTCTAAACCAGTTAATCAATGTTAATGGTTGTCTTAATCAGCCATTGTAATAGGTAATGGAACAAGATCAAGTGTAATCAGCTCTGTTTATATCAAAGAATCAATCTTGTAAACTCAAACCAGGAATTCTAGATTAGGAACAACTTTTAAAGAGAGAGCCCTTCCTGATAAGTTCCTACCAAGCATTAGCATTGATAAAGAAGCAATCTTTTTTTCCCCCCTCCAAAAATGTACTCTTTTGAAGAAGACCAAAGGTCTTATTTTCCTCTTAAGTATAAATATGTTATTGTATTTTAGCTTTTTAAAAATAGCATTAATAGTACTTTAATAATATTAGATTTTGTATCTATTTTTAATAGTTGAATTATGAATTTATTTTATATTATGGTTTAAAAAAATGAAATTTTCTTATAGCTTAAGAATTTTTTTTTAAAAATAATTTTTAATATTTAGTTTTAAATTGTCTTTAAAAATAATTTTATTAGATTTTGGTTAAAAAGTATCGAAGAAGTATACATTGCATGAATATCATATATAAATAAATCAAATATTAATTATGTGATGATCCAATAAATTCAAAACAAACTAATGAGTTTTATAAATTATTATAATTGTCCTAAATTATTATTTTAAGTTAAGTTTAATTGATTCACATCAAATTTAAGAACTAAATTGAGATATCATGTCACAAATCGAATATAAATGTTATCGATAATTTTCAACTGAATTTTATCATAATAAAATTTTTATTTTAAAATTATCTAAACATTAGATTTAACATTTTTTTAAATTAAACGCTTTTCTGTATTAATTTTACATATTTGTTAATAACGAAATAAATATTATTTCTCATAATATTGTAATAATATTATAGTGCAAATTGATTTTTTTAAAAAATGCTCTAACTTCTTCCTTGAACTCCCTCTTACTTCCCAAGTTGTCTTCCCAAGTAAAACAACTTGTAAATTTGTACTTCAAAATGTCTCTCATCTCTACCAATGTGAAAGAAGCCAAAAAAAGAACATGCAAAGAAAGCACCGTTAATCTCTCCCAAGCAAAACCGTGTCTAGCCATTAGTGTTGACTAAGAGACATCACCAACAAGTGCCTTGTTAAAACTTAGTAATAAGCTCAAATCCCATCAAACAAAAAGGAAAAAAAGAGAGAAACCCATCTAAGCAATGATGACTACATATGAAATGGAAGGGTTTCAATATATAAAAAAGAGCCTAACCAATCAACATTTTCAATGTAATGGATCTTTTAGAGATCATGTTCTTATATGCTTGTTCTTCTTTTTTTTTAATTATTTATTATTTTGTTTTTTCATCTCTAGGTAGATGAAAAGGAGGTCCATGATCAACCAAAAATTTCCTCTAAAGTCAAAAAGAAACATGCCAATATGGTCCTTGATGGAGGAGATAAAAAAGAGAGAAAAGAGGTAAAGAAAAAAGAGAAAGGAGGCTCTTGTCCCAAGGGAATGTGAAATTAGCCAAAGAGAATAAGTGGGTGTTTGATAACTTGTCTTATGAGACTACTTGATTTGGGGTCAAGAATATTTTGATATAAGAGATAGGGTAGGAATTAAAAATAACAAAAATTAAGACAATAACGTATGACTACTTGACAAGTAGATGCATTTACAAAAACTAATCTAAAAATCAACGTTTTAAAAACCGAGCCGAATCTTAACCAATAAAATAAGAGGTTTAAGGTTCAACCGGTATTAGACCGTCATAAAAACGACTAAAAATTAAATAAAATTTAAAAATTTAAAATATGATTTAAAAAATTTGTCTTTAACTTAAGTCAATTCATAGGACTTTTTAAAGTCACCCTATTGAAGAATTTGAAGTAGGCTTAGCAATTTTAGCTCGGCCTGCGCAGCTAGGCTCAGGTTGACTAAGTCACAGGCGGGCCATGAGCGAAAACGGTTATGCTCAATCAGGCCAGACAACGGGCCATCCAATGAGGGGTCGGGCCATTGACATGCCTAATTTAAAGTTTAATTAAAAAAGAGATTGTTAAATAAAAATTAATAGATTTACTTTAGTTTATAAGAAATTATTAATTAATAAAATTGATCGATTGGTTAGTAAATTGATTGTTTTTAACAATAAGGGTTATTAAAAGTAAATCGAACCAGAAAGTTAAAACCGGAACCAAAAAATTGGACGATTCAAGGTTTTTACGGTTGAACAAGTTAGTTTTTTAATCATTGCTACATATCATAATAACAATTTATTAATCTTATTATAAAGAACACGATATAGTATTATAAATAGTAAAAAGGAGATTTTTAATTAATTTTTGTACAATTTTTCAATAAAATTTAAAATTTCAATGATGATCTTGAGTGACAAGACAAGAGTTTGGATAAAAATACAAAATATTTTATTTTATTTATTCTTGATATTTTTGCAACTAAAAATTATTATAAAAACATCATAAAATATTATAAATAATAACAAAGATACTCAAAAAAAAGTTTTATCATTATAGTCTTTTTAATGTCACAATTTTCTTGATAGTTTCAAACTACAAAACCTATTCATAGGACTAATCAATCCAAGATGGATGGGTCCATTGGGCCTAATCTCTTAAATGGTATCATAATTTTTTATACAACAGACTGAAAGCAAGAAAGGCCCAATTGTTTTCTAATAATGTACATTTTTTATTTTTTTATTTTGATGACGAGGGAGTAAACTTTATTCATATTTTAAAATTTTAAAATAATATAATTCACTTATCACTACATAATAACGGATCTATATTAATAAAATACATTGAATATCCTAATAATAATAATTATTATTAGATATTAAGACTTATAAAATATATAACTATATATTTTATTGGAACAATATAAATGAATTTTATTATCATATTCAAATATTTTTTTAGTTCAATAAAATTTGGGAACATTTGAACCTGTTTTTATTTTTATTTCAAAATTTTTTATTTTCAATCATCATCAACACGTAGTAAAAATTCTGCCGAGTCTCAGGGTCTGAGGAGGTTCAATAGTACACAGTTTTAACCTAATTCTTATAAATATATACAATTTCATGTTAAAATCTCAATTCACGAATTTTTTAGAGATAATAATTATAATTTCATTTTATTTTACTACAAATTAAGATATATAAATATAATTTTTATAATTTTTGAAATTTAGTATTACAAAATAAAATTTGTAAAATATTAAATACTTTATTTAGTTCAAATATTCGAAATAACTTACCATTCTCAGTATTAAATAACTTATCATTTATTTTATCACATAAGCTTAATGAAGTCGAAATGGATACTTAATGATGTCATTCACATGAAGAAATCTAACTCTTTCTGTTGTTGTTTATAGCTAATCACCCACTAGGCCACCACATGCATTTAAAATTACAAGAACACTTGACATCTAACCAAATTCTCATTAGACATGACACTTAAACCATAATAAGTACACCCCTCTTACTTGCATGAACAAAATGATGAAAACAGTATGAAAATTGTAGATGTGATGACAAAAATTGCAACTCGTTTCAATTTTGAAAAGTATGAATCCGTCATTTAATTTTAGGTTACGACTTGTTTTAATTTCAAAGAATATAAATCCGTCATTTAATTTTAAATCGTTAATTTGTTAAAAATTTTATTCAAAATATACGATATTCAAATTATTAAAAAAGGGTTTTACCATGAATAAAATGAGGCTGATAAAACCTAAATTGAAATATAGAAATCGGTAAAAATAGGGTTGGAAGAGTTGTTAGTGACCCACCGTTGGGTTTATTCTTTGCTTTCAAATGAGCTATGATATGGCTGTTGGGTTATACATGAAAGCCATTTCTCAACTATATTAATTCTGATCTTTAGGTCTAAGCATCCTTTGGATTTGTCCATCACGAACCCATTTACCTTCCAATCTTAATCTCCAGTTGGATCATACTTTCTATAATATTTAATGCAAAACCAAGTCATTTTCTAGATTAAATTAAATTCAATCTTCTAGAAATGCATGCTAGTTGGATAGGATATTGATGTATGAGTTTGACTAACTTTTAGGGTTTTAGCAAGCTGGTTGGCCAAAGTCCAAGCTTCAACTTCAATTCCCAATTTAATCTTTTTGTTTTTATTAAAAATACACCTAACACTATAAAATTTAATATTCTCAAAATAAAATTTATATTTTTATGATATAAATTTATTAGAATATGAATTTTCAAAAATACGTCAAATACAATTAAACTCGTGTTACTTTTATAATCTTAACATTTAACGAGTTATTTAATAAAAATTAAAGAACTAAATTAAAAAAAATTTCTTTTCGATTGACCAATTTTTTAATTTTAAGATTTATTTAATAAAAATTAAAAGGTTAAATTAAACATTTTTTCTTTTAACTGACCAATTTTTTGGATCATCAAATAAGCATATTATAACAATAATTGGAAATATAGAGCATGACCCATTATGAGAAAATGCCCTACTTATAATCATGATGGACCTTAGTAATGTCCTAATCTCTTATTAAGAATGGTCAATAAGAACCAAGATTTGACTTGATTAAGATTTTAATCAAGTGCCTTTTACTAAATCTTCTTCAGGGTTTGAATTTTGTATTTTTGTTGCCCAAAATATTAATTTCACTTGAAATGGTGAACACTTTATGTAACATGTAAGAAATGGAAGGAGAGATTAGGCTTCCCCAAAACCTTGTTTTCCAAGGTTCTTCACTCACTCACCTAACTCAGGAAAAACAGACTTCTCTTGTATCATATGATTCCTTTATAAGGTTAGGGGGGCATGTCAATCTGACACCTGAAAGAATACAACAATCCCCATAGGAGTTGCAAGTGAAGTGAGTCAAGTCAATTTACATCGAACATAGATTGTCAGGACGCAGGAGCTCAATGGGTTGCTTCAGGTTTTGTCTTGTTCTCCTCCTGCTGGCCTGCCTTTGCCCTGCTTTGGTTCAGTGCAGGATTAGGCATTACAGCTTTAAAGTAAGTGCTAAATATGTACAAGGCATGCCTATAATGCATTTCATGGATTGTTAGATCCAAAATGCTTCATGGGTTGTGGTTTCTTGCATTTGGTGCATGCATGATTCTATAGTCTCCTTCTGGTACAATATCACAAGTAGTAAAGTTGTATCAATTTGAGTTATTCCCCATACCATATCAGTTAATCATCATGTAATTTGTATTTTGATAATTTATATATATATTTATAACTTTAAAATAATATTGAAATTTAATAATTTTAATATTACGTCGTTTTATAGTGAAAATTGACTTTGTTTCGATAAGAAAAATTTGTTTAAATTTTATAATTAATTACATTGAATATCATTTTGTAATTTGCTTAGTCTTTTTAAACTTTTATTTTTTTCAAAATTTCATTTTCTTCCTTATATTATTATTTAGTTATTATAGAATTTTCTATGCCATATATTTTGTTAGTTTTCTATTTATTCGTAACTTTAAAATGATGTTATATTAAAATTAAAAATTATAATATTATATAATAAAAAATGTGATAAAAATAATAATTAAGTCATAATTCTTACAAAATGAGGACTTAAATAATAAAATTCAGGGTACGAAAATAGTATCCAGTTTGATTTTACTTCAAGGTAGAGTAGCTGCAGTGGCAAATTAGTTGCAACAACTGAACAAACACTCACCATTTTGCAAGTTCTGATGATTGTAACTTAACACAGGTGGTGATGAAGAACACTACCAGACTGTGTTCAAGCAAGCCAATTGTTACAGTCAATGGCCAGTTCCCAGGACCCACTCTGTATGCCAGAGAAGACGATACAGTTCTTGTAAGAGTTGTCAATCATGTCAAGTACAACGTCTCTATCCACTGGTATGTTCCAGAAAACAAGCAGCTCTTCCCGAATTTCAGGAACTTCCAAGTCGAATGATCCTGACGTAACTTGTTCTTGTTCGTTTACAATTTGTTCAGGCATGGTATTAGGCAAATCAGGACAGGTTGGGCTGATGGACCAGCGTACATTACACAATGCCCCATTCAACCAGGTCAGAATTATGTGTACAACTTCACAATCACCGGCCAGAGAGGTACACTTCTTTGGCATGCACACATTCTCTGGCTCAGAGCCACCGTGCACGGTGCCATCGTTATCCTACCTAAGCGTGGTGTCCCCTATCCCTTCCCTGCTCCACACAAGGAAGTGGTGGTTGTGTTAGGTGAGCTAAGCTAGTTCTTGAAATTAACTTCTGGCCAACCAAATTCTGGAACTTGAGAACCATGAACTGTGACATGCACATGCAGGTGAATGGTGGAAATCGGACACTGAGGCTGTGATCAATCAAGCCATGAAATCGGGTGTAGCACCAAATGTATCTGATGCTCACACAATCAATGGACATCCTGGAACTGTCGCAAATTGTTCTTCACAGGGTGATTATAGATTACTATAAGAGATGGAATGGAATGTTTAATGGTATAGACTAGTGTAAGAACAGTTTGATCTTGTTTTGCAGGTGGCTTCACATTACCTGTTCAAGGAGGCAAGACGTATATGCTACGTTTGATCAATGCTGCACTCAATGAGGAGCTCTTCTTCAAGATCGCCGGCCACCAACTTACGGTGGTGGAAGTTGACGCCACGTACGTGAAGCCATTCAAAACAGACACGGTCCTGATAGCTCCAGGACAGACAACAAATGTACTTGTCAATGCTGATCAAAACACTGGCAAGTACTTGGTTGCTGCCTCACCATTCATGGATGCTCCGGTCGCCGTAGACAACATGACAGCCACCGCCACGTTGCAGTACTCCGGCACACTTTCTACAACCCCAACAACCATCACCACTCCACCTCCACAAAACGCCACAGCAGTTGCAAACAAGTTCGTCAACTCTCTACGTAGCTTGAACTCCAAGAAGTACCCTGCCAATGTCCCATTAACGATTGATCACAACCTGTTCTTCACGGTTGGGCTAGGAGTCAACCCTTGTCCGACATGCAAAGCTGGTAACGGAAGCATGGTCGTTGCAAGTATTAACAATGTCTCGTTCGTCATGCCAAAAGTTTCACTCCTTCAAGCACATTTCTTCAACATTAAAGGGGTCTTCACCACTGATTTTCCTGGAAATCCAACGCAAACTTTCAACTACTCAGGACCTGGACCTGCAAATTTGCAGACCAAGAATGGAACTAAAGTTTACAGGTTGCCATATAACGCCACTGTTCAACTAGTGTTGCAAGATACTGGGATCATTGCTCCTGAGAACCATCCAATTCATTTGCATGGATTCAACTTCTTCGTTGTTGGTAGAGGACTTGGGAACTATAATTCCACGACAGATCCTAACAATTTCAATCTTAATGATCCTGTTGAGAGGAACACACTTGGAGTACCCTCCGGTGGATGGACCGCCATAAGGTTTCAAGCCGATAATCCAGGTAAAAAAACTATCTTTTATGTGATCATTTGGTTTCGTCTAAAACTATGTTACGAATTTATAATAACCCAGAAAATATCCTGCTGATAAATGAAATTTGGAAGGTTTCACTAATATACAGCCTTATCCCTACATTACAATTAAAGCTTTGGTTTATTGTTGTTTGTAGGAGTTTGGTTCCTGCATTGCCATTTAGAAGTACACACAACTTGGGGATTGAAGATGGCATTCTTAGTGGACAATGGAAAAGGACCTAATGAGTCACTTTTACCACCTCCAAAGGATCTTCCCAAATGTTAAACCCTAAATTGAGAGGAAGAGAAGCATTACCTTTCAAAGCCTCTAATGGGAAGGATGTTTGTACTAAAAAGACTAAGAGTTGAGAACTTTCAAGACCCCAATTTGTTCCTTGAGGGAATTGAAAATTTGCTCAAGCAAGTATTAATTAATATCGTATATGAGCATTTTGTTTAAGTTTCTTGATGAATCTTAGTTTTCTTATGTCTTTCTTATTTAGATGTCCAAAGACAAATATTGCATTTGATTAAGCAAATCTCAATGTTGTTATATTTTCAATCAGTATTAGACCGTCATTAAATAGGTTAAAATTGAATTAAATTAAAAATTTTGAAATATGAATTAAGAAGATTGTCTTTATTATAAAAGAAATTGAAGTTTAATTAAAAAAAGAGACTGTTAAATAAAAATTTATAAAAATTGATTAATTTACAAAACTAACCTATTAATTAATAAAATAATTGATTTTTAATAATAAAAATTATTAAAATAAATCAAATTAAAAAAATTAAAAATCGAACTAAAAAGTCAGTCAATTCAAGATTTTCACGGTTGAGCCGACCAAAGTGATGAAATTTTTTTATCATTAGTTTTGATATAATTGATCAAAACAATGTCATATTGATTTTAAATTTCTTAAATTTACATATCGAGCATAAGATGATTTTGATAAATTATACTAAAATGGTATTGTTTTGAGGAAATATTCTCGTCTAAGTCAATCTTCTAAACCCTCTCAATTTAAAATTGACTCTTTGACTTTAATCGAATTAAATTAGAGTAGACTATGCTTAAGATTCTATCCCTGAGTGGCACAAATTCCATGTATAGGGTTAGTCCCACCAAACCGGCGTGCATGCACGCACTCATGCTTGAGACATATGAGTCGGTAGGACACCCGTAGACCTAAAGACCCCAAAGATACCCTCCAACTTCTTAAGACAAATGATATATTACCCTAATCTGCCCTTTTTCTTATACTTAAATATAGTTTTTTATTAAGTTGAATTAGTTAATTACTCATATTGTTTAATCTCCTAACTTAATACCCTTAATAACCTCACAAGGTCCCCACATCCACTCTTATCACAACACATTAAGAAGAACAACCCTTTCAATCTCATTTGTTTAAACACTAATCAAGTTCACATTCCAAGACTAACCCTTTTTCAATTACTTAAATCACTACACTAAAATAGGTATAACTCAAGAATCTTTCCCTTTTTGGAAACTTCCAATTTCCTGTTCATAAGTAGTCATTATCAGCCCTTAGGAAGACTTGACAACTGTTAAGTGGGGACAACAATATGAGAATTAGACTTAGATTTCAGAGATAAAGACCATATAAACAATTCTTAGTTCAACCAAAAGCAAGATGCCACCTCTTCTTATGAAGCAACGAACGAGTATTAGTTGAGTGTTGTGTTGGAATCCAATATAATTATAAAACTATAACTTGCATATGTGTAGAACAAGAATGTTAAATAAATGTAAAGAAGAGGAGAAGTAAAGTTCCCGTGTTTAAATCTCTCTATTTACGTTCTTTTGGTTGAGTCTGTCGTATAAGATTTGTCTAGTGTGAAATACTCAATTGGCGTGATTTATAAGCTATTGCGTAAATTTGAAAGTTTACCCAATGCGCATTCAAAAGTTGTGACTGCGAGTTCTCCATTTTTAAAAAAAAGTATCAAATAAATTATTTAAATTAGTCTAACAAATTATAAATTTTATTAAATGAGAATAATAGATTAAATACACTTGTATGTGCATTAAGAAATATTTTACTAAGACAAATTAATAATATTATATTATTAATAATAAAAATTAGTTCAAATGTACTTAGCAATTTATTATACATAGTTCATATGTGCAGATTGCCGGCAGGTGCCCCGGGGGGGGGGGGGGAAGTAGGATGACATTCTGGCAGGGTCTTTAAGGGAGGTCCCATTATTTACTGTGTTGCAAGGAGGGATGAACTTTGTAGTCTATTTATGTTCTCGCAGATTTGGCTTATTTCAAGTATTCTCTTTGATTATAGTTATTATTATTATTATTCTTTTAATGTTTTGTTTATGTAACTTGCATTATTCTTATATTGTCTCATTTGCATGTGGATCTATTGAAAATAGTCTCTTTATTATGTAGGGGTAAAACTGAGTATTATTGGAGCTCCCCAAATTCTGCTTTATCGTGGGATTTTGGATTGGGTGACGAAGATGTTAATGATATATATATATATATATATATATATATATATATGTACTTGGCAAGTACATTTGCATTATCTTATAGGCTTAAACCTAGCAAGCTATTTGATTAACGGATGGACCTTCCGTGTGATGAAAAGTATAAGAAAGTAGAAGAAATACTTCAGTTGGATTGAACATGGCTGCTATTTATTGGACACCCTTTTCTGTACATTGACGTAACTAAACTACCCAGAGCCATAAACTATCCAGAGCCATCTTCTTCTTCACCACCTAGCCAATCATAGCTTGCCCTCTCTGAGAACCTTTGTTGCCCACAAACACTCATATCCACCAACAGCTCAATACCTTTGACCTGTTTCTTACTCTGTTTTGCTTTTTACTTCTCATTTCTGCTCTCTCTCTCTCTCTCTCTCTCTTTCTGAGATTTTTGTTATTATTTTTAGTACTATCAAACACTTGTTTCACTCACTTCTTTTATCTTTTCCCCTCGCGCTTTTAGGCTAGAGGGAGTGAAACGTTAGGAGCACACAAAAAAAAAGAGAATGAAAGGATGGTAAAATTAAAATCTTGAGAAGTTCCTTGTTTCTGGGTCTCTCTGATTTAAGTTTTCTTTTTCCTTTTTTGGTTTGATGTTATATATAAACAAGTCTGCAACCTGGGTTTTTTGTGAATTTCTAAAAGTTTGAAGCTTTATGGCAATACTGTAAAATTTTGAAATTGAATTCAGTAAAGGATTTGTTCTAGGGTTTATCATTTGGCTACTAAGCGAATTTTTCTCAAGTTTGGGGAAGTTGAGACTTCTTTAAATTTCTCTATTTGTTCTCTTTGATGTGAAAAAGTGTTGGTTTTGATTTGATGTCTACTCAATCATAAAAATTCACTTCTTCTCTGCATTCACTGTCTTCTCTCTTATTCACTTTGAATTGGGACATGCTAGCTATTTGGTTTTGATTGTGCAATTTAACCATCGAAACATGAATGAGGGTTTGGCGATTATCTCACCAGGATCTTATCTCCAGAACTCAAATTGGTTGTTTCAAGAAAGCAGGAGTTCCAGGTGGACTCCTGACGAGAACAAACAGTTTGAGAATGCTCTTGCTTTGTTTGATAAAGATACACCTGATAGATGGGTGAAAGTAGCTAAAATGATTCCAGGCAAAACTGTCGGTGATGTGATCAAGCAGTATAGGGAGTTGGTAGAAGATGTCAGTGACATAGAGGCAGGTCTGATCCCAATTCCAGGATACAGTAACGATTCTTTCACTCTGGAGTGGATTAGGAGTCAGGACATCGGTGGTCCCAGGCAATATTTTAGTCCGAGCGGTAAGAGAGCCACCGGAACAGGATCATCGGAACAAGAACGTAAGAAGGGGGTTCCATGGACTGAGGAGGAGCACAGGTTACTTTGATTCCATTATCAGTTAAAGCTATTGTTCTTATATTTTGACTCTGGCAATGATCAAAGTCACTTCTGAACTTCATCTATGGTAAAATCAATGCTTGTAAAAGTTTTGAAAGATAGAATTGAGTTGATGATCATATGTCCAACATAAAAATTGGAAAGTAACTCCTTGTATAGATCCTCCATTAAGGAAGGTCATCTCTTGTGAATATGCTTTTGATAAGTTAGGCTCTTGGTATCTTTTCTTGTTCAGTTTGTGAATCTCGCTTTTGTGATATGAATTTGCAGACAGTTTCTCTTGGGTCTTCAAAAGTATGGTAAAGGGGATTGGAGAAACATATCTCGAAATTTCGTAACTACTCGAACTCCGACTCAGGTGGCTAGCCATGCACAAAAGTACTTCATCAGGCAGAGTACTGAAGGGAAAGATAAAAGAAGATCTAGTATCCATGATATAACTACACTCACTCTTCCTGATACCAAGTCAGCTTCACCAGAAGCTAATAAACCAACATCTCCAAATCATTCAATGGCAACGATTCGACAGCAGAGAACGAATTCTACAAAAAAGGGGTTATTTGACTGGGAACAACAATCTGAAGAAGCAGGTGGCACTGTCTATAATCCTGAAAATGACAAATTGTTCGTGTCCTCTTATGGATACAAGTTGCAGGAACAAAGTTTGTGGAACTGTTCCAGGTTACCGTACAATTTGATTTGGCGAGATGCAGGCGATGCAACATAAATAATCTTGTGGGGTGAGATTCAGGATTAGAAATATAAAGTTATTGAGAATGGTATTGAGTTTTCTTATTTTATTTTATAGCTTTCTTATGCTACTATGATGGTTTTAATGTGAATATGTGAATTGGGGATTCCAGTTAGCCCATAGCCATATTAGACTTTCCCAAGTGAGATTTTTAGTTTTCTGATGTAATTCCATATTCAAATCCAAATTATTCATAGAACAGAGAGCTCATTTATGTAGAGCTTGACATAAATTTACTTGTGAATGTACTTTTAATTATTCTTTGAACCATTTCAACTCTTTTTCCAGCTCTCACCTAACGTCAATATCACTGCTTCTTTGTTTTTTTCTAATGATACACTTTTGAACATATGATCTAATGCATTTGATTCTCTTTAGTTGACTGAAATTTGAGAATGGAATCTTGACCCAAGCATGAAGCTTAGAGCCACCAATTGAAGCATCATATTCTCCATTCTGGTGTTATTTTTCTTCATTTGGTCTACAGAAGAGACTGGTTTTCTTTCTTCAATGAGTTCTCTAATTTATGATCATCACAAAGTCATGTTTGAATAAGATTCTGCAACAGGCTCAGTGTTCTGATCCTTGAAAATGAAATTTCAAGTGTAATCATTAAAAAGTGAACCTAACTTCATGATGTGGTTTTCATACACTTAAATCAAGTCAAAAGACATGAAATTTTTTTCATTTTTTCTCAGATTTAAAGAAGAACATAGAATGATAAATTCCGTGTTCCACCACTCAGTTGGCTTTCCACCATCACCATATATGGAGTTTGACATATTTTAGAGTAGATTGTTCAAAGGTACAAGTAGATTATCACAGTGGAATCCCACTAAATGAGATGGAAAATCATAAATTTCCTGGTCACACTAGATTCTTTACTCTTTTTCATGTGTTCTATTTGTCTCCTTTCGTTTGTAGTTACTGTTAATGGCTGCCACTAACTTTGTTTTTTTCTATTGTTGCAGCTTTTGGTAAGAAGTTTAGTGGTCCATCATCTTTGCTTCTTATATCAATCATGGCTCCTCCTCCACTAAACAATTCAAACCAACATAAGCAATGTATCAAAACTATAAGATGAATGCCCTTAAGGGGTGGTCCAAGTGGTGACACCGGTCCTCCCCTTAGGAGCCTTAGAGTCAAAAAGTTGAAGGTTTCTGCATAATTCTTACCGATGAAGATGGCACATCAAGTTAAATGGTGAAAAAGTAAACCATTTGCTATTCCTTTTTCCTAAGAATCTAATTATTGAGAAGTGAAAGTGACAAAGAGACTGATAAACCATAAAAAGATGGCATTATTGGAAAACGGTATTGAATAGTAAATATAGTCCGGCCCAACTTAATCAAAAGTCAATGAATTCGATCGAATTGATAAAATCGAAACTTTAATTTATCGAGCCAGATCAAATTGACTCGACTAGAAGTCGGTCAACTCGTGCTTTAAATAGTATGAGTCAAGTTCGATCGGACTTCATTTCAAGCTCGAATAACTTGTAAAGGAATTCGGATTGGACTCGAACAATATAAAGCATTGTAGTGATCCAAACAAAGAAGGCATAGTAAGTGTTGGACTTTCCTAGAGGAGAGCAGCTCATTTTGGTTCAC
>JAOTAX010000004.1:31937470-31950873 GCA_025629825.1 Erythroxylum guanchezii
AACAAAGAAGGCATAGTAAGTGTTGGACTTTCCTAGAGGAGAGCAGCTCATTTTGGTTCACAGCCCATGACTAAGAACGTGTAAAGAAAATCACACCCAACCTAAGGCCTCCTGTGACCTTTTTGTCACATAAATCCTTTTTTTACGGTCTAATAATTTGCTTATTTTTTGAATGCCTATTAAGTAATTAATATTAGTAAATTAATGATTCAAAATTAAATAATTAAATTTGATTTAATTAATATTTATAAATTTAACATATCGATGGATAAAAAAATCGAACTTGTTTCATTAAATTAATTGTGAAAACTTTAAATCGACCAACTTTTCGGTTCAGTTTTGAACTTTCCAGTTTGATTTAGTTTAATAATTTTTGTTGTTAAAAGTTGATTAGTTTATTAATTAATCGTCAGTTTTTTGTAAACTATTTAGTTTTTATAAACAAAAAGGAATCGATTATTTTTATTTAATAGTCTCTTTTTAATTGAACTTGAAATTTTTCAATAAGTAAGAATATTATTTTTTAAACCATTTTTAAATTCTTTAATTATTTTTTATAATAATTTAATATTAATTAAAATTTTAAACTTTAAATTTTTTATTATATCGACTTAATTTTTAGTCAGATTTTTAAAACAGAAGAAAAAGACTACTTTGTTCTATTAAGGAACAACTTACGTCTTGGTTTGGTCTTCCATGATTTGGTCATGTACAAACGCAAGAACAAATGACAGTGTAACTTATTATTCTTACTTAAAAAATCGAAAGAAGGAAACAGGGACAAAGGACAATCACCTAATTATTAGCCGTAAGAAGATGTAACAACAAAATCAACGTACGTAAGTTGCTAAGACCATTGTAGTTTTCCACGACAAAATACAATATACACCCCACCGTCAGCATCTTTTGTCTTATAGGATGTCACGACGAAGTAAGTTTCACTTAGTTCAACGGCTGTTAGGGTGTTTCAATCTTGTTATACTTAATCTGGTTTACATATTTGTGTGGACCATACATAAATGTGCGAATGAAATTTAATAGAATAAGTAAGAATTGGTTAACCGGAATAAAAAATTTAATATCATAATTTGCATGTGGGCACAACAAATTCTAAAAATAATTGTTTATGAACATAGAGACTTTTGTTGTTTTTGAATCATACATTAATTTGTTAAATAATTTATTTAAAATACGTAATTTATGAATTATTATGTATATCTAATAATTTGTCAAAGTGAATTATTACTCTTTTGCAATAACTCTAATTTTTAACTCACTTAGTGTCTGTTTGGATGAGCTTTTAGAAGGTTAATAAGTATTTTTCTTTACTACAAAAGTCTTTTTTTAAAAAAATGAGTGTTTGGTTGTAAAGTCAAAAAAGCATTTCTTTAATAGATATGACTTTTTTGATAGTCAAAATACAGTTTTTTAATAAGCTCAAATTTGGAGCTTCTTAAAAAAACTTCTTAAATGACTTTTTCAGGTAGATTTTTTAGATCAATTAATGAGTCTATTTTTTAGTCTCTTTTGTCTTTATGTTTTACACATTATTCTCACAATACTCACAAACTCATCTTCACGTTTATCTTGTAAACTTGTGTTCTCTAATATCTTGCGCAGTTGTTTTATTATATATTTAACTATTTACTCAACTTGAATATTTATTTTGGGATTTATATAATATTATTTACCTTTTTATATGTTTTAATATTTATTTTTTATATTAGTTTTATTTATGTTATAATTCATAAAAAAGAGTTGATTAGATATATTTTTATTTATGTGTCATATAGTTTAAAATTATATAATAATTAATATAGTGTGCTTTGCATATTGTTTAATATACTTTAAATAATATTTATATGAATAAATAAATTTTATTACAAAATAAAATATAGTTAAGATTTAAAATATTTTTAATTTTTATGTTGCAAAATAGTCTACTAAATGAAAATCTTTCAAAACAATTCTTTTTAAAATGATAATCAAACAGTCAACTAGTTTCTTAGAAAAGTTCTTTTAAAAAAAGATCTACAGAAAGAAAAAACTCTACTAGTATAAGCCCAACCAAACAGAAACTTAATCATTTCCTTTAACAACATTAATTTGGGATGGTTGATGACTAAAAATATATATTTTAAAGTAAAAGATTTTATTTCTCTTACTTTCTTATAGTTTAACAATTTTTTAAAAATATCCCATAATCTTTAAAATTATAGCAATACGAGAAGGTTTGTACATTAGATACGTTGACTTTTTATGGCTTTGGTGAATGATTTCATATATTAATTACTACTTGCAATATTAAATCAAATTTAGTATTTAAGTCATTATCTATATAATTATATACATAATGGTTTTTAGAAAGTAGGCCAAGTAATAAGGAAATTCATAAAAAGAACCTCTCCACATTTGAGATTTTGAATTCATAGCACTCTAAACTCTTTTTAAGAAAAAAAAATCTAAATTCGTTTTGTGTTACATATGAATTATTTTATAACTAGTTGATTAATTTATATTTATAAGTTTGTTATTAATAATTTGTTGATTTTATTATTAATAATCCGTCGCCTGACTTGAATTTATGAGTTCGGTAATGTGAATGATGTGTGCTATGTACAAAAGTCTAGGTTCCCCGTTTCAAGGAGCTAGCATTTATTACAAAAAAGTGCGAGTAGTACAATTTGGTATAGAGGTTTCCAATTTGTACTAGTCGCACTTTTGCTTAGTACTTTTTTTGTAACATCCAATTCATTATGTGTTTGTTTTGTCCTTTTCTTATGTCTTGTTTTTATTGAACAACCTTAAGACTATTCTCCATGTTAATTTCATAACATTGGAAGGGGGAGAGCTTTGAAGCGATCAATAAAAGTTGCTCCTTTATAACTATAAGATCATACGTTTGAATTATGAAAAAATTATTTAAAAAACTATATATAATGATGACTGTGCTCCGATCTTTACAAAAGGGAGAACTTGTGCACTCGAATTCGTTTAACTTTTTTTTGACTTTTTATATTAGCAATTTACGACTTATAAGCATTAGTTTGGTCAGAAATTTACTTAAAAAAAGTTTGAATATTTGAAATTTTATTTTTTATATTTTAATTTGAAAACAATTTTAGATTTAAATGTGAGTTTTTCAAGTTCAAATTCAATTTAAGATTAAACCAAATTAATATTTGTTAAATTCTATGAGTTTGGATAGAATTAAATTAATGTATTATTATATTTTAATTTGAAAACCAAGTTCAAATTATTATAAACATCTTAATAGAATGTTTAAAAAAAATTAAATATCCGTTTTAAAATTTTGAAGTTTGTTATATTTTAATATTTAAAAATTTAAAATTTATGGATTTGTTTTAAGTTTTGAGTCGAGTCTCTCTTTAATTTTTTGGAAATTGAATAAAAATTAAAGTTAAAGTTATATTTTATTTATTAAATTTTCAATTAGGTCACATCAAAAAACCAATTATAGAAACAAGAAAATACCAATTATAGAAACAACAAAAGGAGCGTTCGTTGCCCTCACGGGTAGCTCATTTGATCATCAGAAGGAAAATTGGGTGCAAAATTTCAGGTTTGAGTCCTAGTAGTAAGGTTTTAAAACTTGGATCGGGCATCGAATCGGAGGCTTTATTAGTCATCAATTTGACCGGTTTGACCGATTCGACTACTGGTTGAACTAGTGTGATGTCATAATTATACAATAATTATTTTATTATATATAATATTAGTAATATTAAAAAATACAAAAAATATACCAAATAATATAAAAATATTTTAAAAAATAAAAATTCATTGAACTAGTGGTCGAACTGGACCGGTTCGATCGGTCAATTAATCGGTTTTCACTGATTTAATTAGGGTCTGATTTTTAGAAGGGAACCGGATCGGATAATCGACCGCTCACTGGTCCAACCGACCGATCCGATCCAATTTTCAAAACAATACCTAGCAGTAACAATGTAAGAGTTCATCCAATATAATAACTCCTTATACGCACTAAACATTAGGCCACCTTTCTGAAAAGCTAAATAAGATCATACATAATTTAGGGCGGGCAATTCACTTTTTTTGGGTACAAGAAAAGGAGCGTCGTTTGTTTGTTATATTTCCTTGAAACTCGAGTCAAAAGTGGCTCAAAACCAAGGGATTTGCCCACGGGAAAAACTTAAAGCATGGACACTAAACCACTTTAGTCAAATCAAGAGTCGTTTTCGTATGAGTTATTGTTGCCTGTCCAAAGATTGTGGTCAAATCAGGAGGGCACACTTGCTAACTAGCCTGAGTTGAAGCCGTGAAGGTGATACCAACTTGCTGAAAGCCGCCATGTTGTTTGGCTTCACCTCTGCCACTAGCACGCACAAATTGACTCTCTTATTAGGTTATACTGTTAATGTTATCTTCTATTAAATTTTATTTATAGATTTATATAAATTTTGTGTTTCGATTATAATATTTTTATTATGTTTTATTAAATTTTATTTATATATTTATATATAAGATTTAATGAAGTAGAATTGAAATATAATAACTAATTTTGATGTATTAACTACCAACAAATTAATACAAAAAGGTTAATAATGATTAGGCTTTTGTTTTTAATTTCAACCATCTAATTTAAAAAGTTATCAGTTACTATCTACGTAATAGTAATTAATTATTCTATAATTTTTCATATTTTATTAATTTTTATTTAAAATAATTAACAATACTCAATAGGAATTCTGTTGAGCCACGAGATTTAGAAAGTTCTAATAGTACATAATCTTATTCCTAACGAGTAGAGAAGTTGTTTCTAAAATTTTTTATTTCAATAAAAATTATAAACATCATATTATTTTAAATACAATTTTATTTAAGTTATACCAACTATTGAGAAATTGTCTATTATGAAAGTGAAATACTTCAAGAGGTTAGAACATATTTTGAATTTTTAAAAGTCAAGTAGATAATAAACTATGTTAGGAGTAAGGGTGCATATTTTTGAATCTCCTCAAACTTTGTGATCAGCGAGACTTTTATTAGATTGTTATTATTACAGTAAATAGTAAAATATGTATTGTAGATAAATCCTATGTAATCATGTAAATTTTCAATTATATATTTTTATTAAATAATATCAAAAAAAGAAAATAGAAGAGAAAAAGGCAAGCTTTTGATAAGATCAATCAAGAAAGGGAAAATATTAAACTATAAAATATAAAAGTGCAATTACCCTTAGGAAAATAAGATTAGATCACTTGTTCCATTTTTACTGTTCCTATTCTGTTTCAACTTATCTCATCCACATATTTATATAAATTATATATAAATATGTGGATAAGATAAGGTAGAAGAGAATATACATATAAGTATAGATAAGACAAGTTAGGATCGAACAAGAATAGTTAAAGTGAAACGGATGATTTTAAGGGTAAAAAACATGGTCAAAAAAAATCTTAGTGTAGGGATAAAAGGGCAGGTGTGAGATCTTATCCCGAAGGAAAGAAGCACAAGACGACAAGAGTATGCAATGAATCTCGACATATGGGTGATGATTTTCCTCGTAAGCCCATCTAGTTATGTCGGATGTAACAACAATACTGTTATCCCTTTATTGTTGTATTTTTCCACGAGCATGAAGAAACTTTACAATGGGACTTCCGAGTCCGAGACACGAGTGATATGATCATGTTTGTGTGTGAAAAATGTGACTCCAAGAGTGTCCACTTTGCCAGACTTAACCATGCACTTTGGCTACGTGGTCGAATATGAAACCAAAAGAAACCAATCTTGGTGTTTCATTTCTCACTTGTTATCATAATGGATACTATTCGGATAACGGTTGGAAACTTTTTTAAAAGATAAATGATTAAGTCACAAGTACATTTTGAAACGTTTAGCATTCAAATTAAATGTTAACAACTGGACTTAAACGGATGGAAAATAAAAAGTAAACACTATTGTCATATAGCAAGTGAGACTCACGGTCTAGAATGTGTTAACGTGGCTCTTGTGTCACGTGACTGTTAAACCTATTTTTTGATTAATTTAAAAAATTAATTATGTGATAATAAGGTTGACTTTTTATTTAAAAATATAAAAATTAACAAGACATTTAATTAAGAGAGAGTTAATCCTGTTAAATTTTTCGTCCATTTAGAGTCTGTTCTGAACGTTTTGAAAGCATCGAGGATCAAGTTGTATTATGTTTTAAACATTACGATCATTAAAATTTCTTTCTCGGGGGAAGATTCTAACATTGTTTATGCATATGAGCGACCATCCGTTAATAAGCAAAAGCTCACGATCTAAGAAGTTGTAGAGTTAACAGAGCATCAATTGTGCATTAAACAAAACAAACTTTTAAATTCACCTAATGGTTCATACAAGTGCGAAATGAGTTAAAGTAAAACGATAGGTTGAATCGAAAAACGTTCCTTAAGAGAGATTTAAATCCTAGACTTTATGGTAAGAAATGTGTGCTTAATATTAGACACGGTAATATTAGATATCGCATGCTTAATCTTACCTTATTGTGAAGCATGATCATATTTTTGTCGTTACCGTCGAACTATTTTATTGACTCTTATATCTGGTCTCTAACAGTATCCATAAAATGTATTGAGATAACTCTAAACTGTTATAGAGAAGATTAAGCAACATTACAAGAAAATTACCGATGGAAACAATACCGTCTCAAATTAGCCACAGAAAATCACGTTCTGTCAGTAAAATTGTCGTAATATATGGTAATTTGCGATTAGGGACGGATCCAGAAATTTTTTTAAGTGGGAAAAAAATTTCACTGGAGGCAAAAAAAAATTTAGTGGGAGAAAAATTTTAATAAGAGCAAAATTTTAATTTTTTTTATGAGTTAAAAATTTAAAATAATATTTTTTCATGTAAAATTTTTTGGAGCCAGTGGGGACAAGTGGGCTCCGTCCCTGTTTGCGATGGACAAAATATCTGTCGATAGAGCTGGATGGGAAGTTATCTCGTTGATTTTTGTGATGGAATATAGCGAAGGAATAGGAATCATTGTCGGTAAAAGAGGGGCAAATGGTAGGCGGCAAAATAAGCGTTGTCGTTTACCGACGGAAGTTGAAAGTTAAACGTCGTTGTTTGCTTCGACTGAAACGTTTTCAATAAAACGTAAACGAATCGGGGTGTATTGATAGAAGTGTATTTCATCAGTTATTTACCGACAGGAGGGTAATTCAATCAGTTATAAAATCTAAACAACACTGTCAACTTCGTCTTCAGCATTTTTGTAAAATAGAAAATGACGTCGTTTTTATTAAACGTATCCTACTTGCAACAAAACCACCCCCCACCCCCCACCTCGTCCTCATTTTCACCTGGTTTTTTTTCTCTCTCGCTGCGGGTTCCTTCTCGTCATGGGTTCTTTCTTGCCGTGGGTTCCTTTTCGTTTTGTGTCTTGGCTCCTTCTTCCTTTTCTTTGCCAATTGCCTTCTGCATTTGCGATTCCCTTCTTCCTTCTGCGTCTGCGTTTTCGATTAGTAGGTTTTGTTTTATACTGGGTTTTGTGTACTAGTTTCATAATTTCTGAACTGTGTCTGTGTGGAGTTTAATTAGGAAATGGAATTTGTGTTGATGTCTTACCTACGGTTGTGTGGAAAAACTAGGGTGTTTGCTTTGGACATTAACATAGCTATCAAATTACTTTGAGTTCGTACATGAATATGTAAAATGACACTTGCATTTATTATTAAAATCCTAAATAAAAAGTTTGTACCAAGGGCTATGTGCAATATTTCCGACCCCTTGACTTTCAACACTACAATTTCTTAGTTGAGATATTATGGGATGCAGTCCAGAGCCATCCATGTAGAAGTTATAAGTGCTACTTTTTAGAGAATTAGACAGACAATTATCAATGTATCATCTCAAATTTGAAAAGTAATAGGAAAAATAAGAAAAGAAAATCATACCCCATCCAATGCAAGAACAATAAATTGATCTCTCTCTGTAAGTATGGGGTGAGAAAATTCAAGCATTGAGATTACACCATAGTCCTTCAAACAAAACTCACCAAATGCCCGAGCCATTGCTAGGCCAGGAGCGTCATCAAAAGGCAGCCAAACTTGTTGCACTTAAGGATCATCTTGCATTGAAAAGACCCTTCATTTACAGTGCTTAATTCTTTTAGCTTCCCCTGTAATAACTTGACTTTATATCAACTGTCTCATTTGTATATACACTACAAATTTTTACTGATTAGGAATTGATATATGAACATCACTTTGGTTAGTCTTGATTTTGCGTTAAAAGAGTATTTGATTTGATGGAGGATGACTAACGAGTTTGGTGGTGATTTACTAATATGGATGTATGACATGTAGGCTAAGAATCTTGTAGTGATAATGGCTATTACACACTATTGAGGATAATTGACTTAGAATTTTTGAAATTTGTGTTAACATTAGTATTGTGGGATTTGTGTTGACTAATTAGGTCTTATGGAAGTAGTGGATTGGTGAACTTTGGTGTGGATATTGTGAATTATAGTGAAGTTATTAACATGAATTCTTTTCTGATGAAGTATGGCTCCGCGGTTAAAAATGGTAGCTAAGAGAAAAAGGAGTCATGTTGCTTATTCTATAACGCCACCTCCTCTAAAGGAAGTTGCTAGGTTTATAAACTGGGAAGTTGAATAATGATATGGTAAGAGATCTAATAACAATATGGTAATTGAAAAAACCATAAGCATTAACATAGAGAGATCCACATGATTCTTCACTAGTTAGGATGAGTGAAATGGAGACGGTTAAGAATGTTAAGAGACAATGGTGGAGGCAACAAGAAGAGTTAGATTGATCAGAGTGACCTCATCACTATAAGTCACCTTTAGTTTCTTCTTCTTTTTAGAAGATGAAGTAGACGACCTTTCTCCTTGGTTGACTTTGTCTTTACAGTCATCATATTTATATTCATGACTATCACAAAAACAACATAATTGTTAATATGCTATTTAAAAATCTAAGTGAAATAAAGAACACAGAGAGGACCTATAGGAATGCTCTTCTCCACAAGATTCCTTTATCTAGATCAAGGTTGTGTTTACAAAAGAGAATTTCTTGAAGTAGAAGATTAGGTTGGATTAATAAGGATTGTGTTTTCTCTATCCCAATCAAGAGAATATATTATTTAAACCCTTCCAAATGACTTTACAACTCCAAAAGCTTGTCTTGTTCGATAGAAAGATAAATTTCTTCTTCTAGTCATGAAACCTTTAAGAATTGTTAACAATTGAAACCCACCCGCAAATGTAGTTAGTTAGGACTTGCACTTACAACATTGAGGATCTAAAAGATTATAGTGTGGATGGGGAAGCAAAACCCACACTTGAAAGAATTGTATTAATTTCACATCTTATTAGGTGTAGGATAGAAACTACACTCATCGTCCTTTGGATATTTAGGTGAGATCTCCTCAATAATATAGAAATTTTCACTCATCTTCTTGAACTCAACCTTCCGTAGCTTATTGATTCACACTTCAAAATTGTGATAATAGTACCTACTTATGAAGTCTAAAAAAGAATTTTGAAGATGAAGCCTCTTCTCTGATTTGGCTAAGCTAGGCTTGTGTGGTACTTTAAAAGGAGGCCAAGTTGTTACAAGAGAAGGTGGTATGGTCTTGACTGGTCTAAAGGATACAAGATTGTTATTTATAAGGTTGGAGTAAGCTGATCCTACATTGATATATTTACTAGAGCTAACCTTACTCCTTAAACTAGTCCTAACTAACGTCCATATTACTCTCTATATTGAAAAGAGAAAAGGCAAGGAATATGGTCTTACCTTAAGAGATTGTAACAAACTTGTTAAAGCATTTTAATGGAATTTTCTCACAAAAATAAGCTCAAACTTTAAGTGAGCTATCTTCCACATCTTATGCCTTAAATAGAGGGATGGATGGTCAAGATTGAATTACATCAATAGTAATCATTAAATAATGATTCATCTCCTTATAGGTAGTAGAAATGTCTATGCATTACGAGGAACAGCTAGATCCTATAGAGAATAGTAAAAGAATCTTTTAGGGAACGATTCTTCTCTAATTCCCAACTTGTGCGGAACAGACCTAGCAAGATGTTTATATCAATCTCCTAAAATGATTATTGTTTGATTATTAGCCTATATATGAAAAACTTACGTTATAAAATTTTGTATTATCTAAAGGTACCTTTATTTAGCTTGGAAAGGTTACATTGTAAATAATTATGCTTTAACAAGGCTACATATTAAGAGTTTCATTTTTAATCTAGGTCTTGAAAAAAAAACTAAAAGATAAATGATACATCATTTATTAGTGTATAGATAGAACTTGATTTATTTAGCATAATATCTTCTTTCTTCAAGCATGTGAGCTTTAGGCCTACGTTTGAGCCCCAATGATTCGAAGAGAACAACATCAATCAACATCAACATATAAAGTTAGAGTTCTATTCAAATGACTTGGGTGTTGAGTGTCTTTGATTAATTGTCTTTGTAGGTTCGTAGACTTGAAATCAATCTAATATACAATAACCCTCATAAGTTAATATAAAATAAATTTCATTATTTCTTGTATGTTTTTAATTTTTACATTTATTTTAGAAATTTAATTATCTTAGTTAGTTTCACATTCAATTATATTTAATTAGATTGATATCTTAGGTTTTAATAAATTAATAAAATTTTATTTTTTTTAGATTATGTGGGAACATATCTTTTCAGGCAAATAACTAAAAACTGGGCAAGTAAATATTAGATTCTATTTATTCATTGATGTAGTTACTCTAATTATAACTAACGATAATTTTTTTATACAATAATATCATGTTCTATTAAGACCTCAGGGAACCATATGATAATTAAGTTGCATCTGTAGACCTTAGAAAATATCATTCTATTCGACTAGTGATTTCATAGTATTAACTGATATATTTGAAAGCATCTATGTCAAACTTAGGATGAACTTTCAAAATTGAACCTATAGTTTTTAGTTACATCTTATGTGAGTAAAACTTAAATTTACGTCTTGAGCATAAGATATAAATGTGCCAGTAATCTTAAATTAAATTGAGACTGTACTCTTCAAAGCAGCTCTATGCCGAACTTATTACTCAAAGCTTGTTTTTCCTCCTTGCCTGTGTTCAGTAAAACCAAAAACTTGTTGGGTTTGGCTGACATTGCAACTCAGCTTTTTTGGTCCTGTATAGGGTAGGGACAAAGTTAGACTACATATAAAAGCAATGTTGGGATTTTATGGACAAAGTTAGACTACATATAAAGGCAATACTAGCATTTATCATATTGAATTATATTATGATTGAACTAGCGGATTTTTAAAGAATAAGGCCTAAATATCTTATAGACTTTTAGATGTTTCTTACGTAGAAAGAGTGAAACAATGACATTCATAGACAAATATATGCAAAACCATAATTTTAATCACTGGACCTCATATCATACCATCTTTTGTGATCCTGCCCTGAGTGCCATGGCCAATTTATTGGCTGAATCTATGCTTTGAGAGTTATTATTAGGTATTGTTGTCATAATCTATGCTTGGAGAGTTAGAAGTTTTTCTTTGCAGCTAAATTACCCTTAATTAATGTTGTTGGTAGATAGTAAATGCGAATGGCATGCAATATTCTGTGGTATGCTTTATGTGGCTTCACTCATACATCTTAAGTCAAACATGGCATTAATTTAAGATCTCTTTCAATTACTTAAGATTCCTAGCTAAGATATTATTCATTGTCTTTTTTGCTTTGTTTTGGTTATCTTCTTTGGTTCTCAGCACATTCTAGATTCGTTATCTTCTTCCTTCACATGCTTCAATGACTTCTTTTACGTGTCGATTAGGTAAGTGAGTTTTGTTATTTACAATTTTTTTGTACTTGGTTTAATTTGGGTATTTGTTTGTGGTTTGAACCTCCCATTTGAACTTTGTGCATTTTTAATGTTAATGGCCTACACCAACCAAAACTTGTTTGTGGTATGAACTTCGGCTTATCATTGAATTAATATAGGATGTTAATCATAACCTTCGGTAATGTTACCGACAGAATAACCAATATCGTCTACAAATATTCCGACGGAACTAAAACGGTCATAAATAAATTTATCGACGGTCACAGCCAACAGTTGGTATATTCACTGACGGTTACATAAAGTGTCTGTCAGTAAATTTACCTTTAACAATTTTTATGACGCCTTTGTCCGTTGGTTATTTCTGTTGCTGATTTCTATTATCGACAGAATCCAAGGGTTTTCTGTCGGTAATATCTGTCGCTAAACGACATTTTTCTTGTAGTGCAAAGAGAGCTAACTCCCTTAAAGTCTAAACATATTTATAATAAGTTTTGATCTTTTAATAAATTTAATTGAAATAAAATTCTAATTTTATTTAAACTTTAATTATAATTACAATTAATTATAATTAAATATCAATTGGGCTCAAATAAGATCCAATATCTCATATTGTTCCTTATTTAATAAATATCTTATAATCAAGTCTAACTTGACTAAGCACCTATTCTCTCTTCAATTCATTCTTTGTGGGTGACCCATTATGTTCCCATATATGTCTTGATAACAGATATAAATTATATCGTTAAATCTTATTTAATTTATTTTTAATTCTTTAATTAAATAACTTATTTTTGTATATTTGGATTAATATCTAGCAACACATTGTAACCATCCAAATATTTAAGAATGTCAAAGTGTTTTGACTATCATTTATATGCATTTTCCTTATAATATAATTATTTCATCATACAATGTTTCGATTAGATATAAAGCATAGAAATAATGTCTATTCTATTTAAGTCTAATTATATTAGTTTTCCACCATTAGTGATTGATTTTACTAATAACATTTGTAAACTATTTTATAATGTCATTTTACCTTGGTTAAAGATTTTCTGAATTAATACTAGTCGAGAATAATAAAACATTCTCCCTAATCACTTTCAGGTAATGAACCTATATTAACTACTTAATTACTTCCATCTAATTCATGTTATATCGATTGAGTTACTTTTAACTAGAATAGATCATAAATAATATCAAAAAATAACAATCCCTCTATATGATACTTTTATTCAAATGAAATTCTCATATAAGGTCAGTTAAGTGAATTAATTATCTAATAAGTACTCACAATTTTGTTTAGTATCTTCATTCTTTAATATATGAGATTGACTATTTTTTATAACAAAAAAACATAACGCGAATTAGTCTTTTTATGTTCTATTAATATTTACTCTTAATAAAATAACTACTAAGAATAATTTAGAAATAATATATAAATGTAATATAAATCTCATTATTATAATCTCATCATAATTTTATTTATAATGCATATCTATCTCATGATTTTTATCTCATAGAGTA
>JAOTAX010000004.1:31950973-31968956 GCA_025629825.1 Erythroxylum guanchezii
TGTTAATAAATATTATATAAGAGATTAAATAAATTTATTTAATTAAAAATAATTTATTTTTAAGTTTTATCTAATATCTAATTATTATTAGTGATAAAAATATAATTACATTAACATTAACAACCATACAGGTTTTTGTTTTTATTTTAAAATAAAATCAAAAATCAAAAAATAAAAACTATATCAGAAAAAACAGATGTAGAGCCAAATGGCCTGTAATTGTCAACTAAAAATACTACTTGTTTTTTTTATTAACAATTAAAAATTAGCTTATTTGTATAATAAGTAAATAAAATTCTCAATATTCATCACTCTCTTTTTAATTAGTGTAAGAAATTCTCTTTAATTGAGTTTTAATATAATTTAATTACGGATAATAATGAGTTGAACAGAGCTGTCTTATTATTTTTAAAAAGTTTTCAAATAATGTCATTTTGTCATTTTCTGTTTAATTCAAGACTTAGTAAGACTAAAAAAATCGATTCAATTGCCAAGCATAAGTTTAATAAAAAGAATGTGTTTTATTTTATAAACTATATTTAAAAAATAATAAAATCACATTATTTAAGTCAATTACACTGAGATGGTATCGTTTAATACAATCAAATCAAATTTAAACCGTAGGACCAATAAAATGTGTACGTCCACACATAAAACTCTCCTTCAATTATGCGAGTCATCATACAAACTCAAAATAAAATAAAATATGAGTTAAAATGTCAAGTTATCGATTATAAATTTTAATATAAATTAATGTCTACGTTCTAAACTCAATTCAATTCTCAGTCAAGTAATCAAATTCAAATTGATTGGAAAATGACGTCTTTTTAATTAATCTGAATTCGAGTTCTAGTAGCACCTTAAGGTTAGATCGAATCGAACCAATGACAAATTTGGTCTAATCCGATTGGTCTCGTGTGATCATTTGTCATCCCCAATGAACGATGCGTGAAAGACATGGATAACATCATCATCACTCAGGAAGTCATTCACATCATGAAACGCAAATCGGGCCCTAAAGGACTTATGGCTATCAAGGTTGATCTGGAGAAGGCCTATGATAGATTATCATGGGCGTTCATTCACGATACTCTCACTGTTATTGGCTTCCCGGCTTCGCTGATTGATCTCATCAAACATTGCATCTCTACAGTTACCATGCAGGTGACCTGGAATGGAGCTCTTAGCGAAGTCTTTCACCCCTCCCGAGGTCTACGCCAGGGCGACCCGCTCTTGCCTTACCTTTTCGTGCTCCGTATGGAACGTCTGGGACATTCCATTAATCACACGGTTACTGCAGGTCGATAGAGGCCAATCACACTCAGTCGTTCTGGGCCCCCTTTTACCCACCTTTTCTTTGCGGATGACCTCATTCTCTTCGCCGAAGCGTCGACAGATCAAGTCGTTGTACTTCGTGACACCCTCCAACAGTTTTGTGCTGCGTCGGGGCAACGCGTCAATTTAGCTAAATCCCGATGTTACTTCTCCAAGAATGTGCCGACTTCTGTTACCACAGCTTTTAGCAACGCTCTGCACGTTCAACCCACCAACAATCTCGGCCGCTACCTCGGAGTGCCTCTGCTGCACGAACGCGCTAACAAGCGTACCTATCAACACATCCTCGATGCTGTGCAACGACGCCTTTCTGGGTGGTCGGTTAACTTCCTGGCCCTAGCCGGTCGCATCACCCTGACACAAACCGTTATTTCAGCGCTCTCGAGTTATACTATGCAGATGGTCCGACTCCCCCGCAGTCTTTGTGATGAGCTGGAAAAACTGATGCGTAGGTTCCTTTGGGAAACCTCCAATGGCACCAAACGAGTCCATTTCGTCAACTGGGAGACCGTCTGTCGACCTAAGGAGTTGGGGGCCTTGGCATCCGGAAAGTCCGCGCCACCAATGACGCTTTCTTGGCCAAGCTAGGTTGGGCTTTGCTAACCAAGCCGCATGCTTTGTGGGTGCGTATTCTTTCCGCGAAGTACAACTTTGATGCCAACAATCCACCCACTGAGCTGCCTGGCCACGGAGGGTCGATGATATGGAACAGTATTAAGGCTACTTGGCACATAGTTCTCCAGGGCCTTCAATGGTCAATCGGGGACGGTTCTAGGATACACTTCTGGGCTGATCCTTGGCTTCTGCGCTTGGGTCCTCTGCTCAACCATTCTACTTCCCCCATTCCGGAGGCCTTCCTCCCTGCTACTATCCATCATATGGTAGATGCTGATGGGCATTAGAACTGGGCAGTTATTCAACAGTACCTCCCTTCCTCTATATGTAGGATTCTAGCCGGTACGTTTCCCCCTAACCCACACTTGGGTCTGGACAAACTGCTTTGGAGCCATTCCACCACGGGGGAATTCACGGTCGCGTCCGCTTATTCCCTTATGCTTGACCACCACATTGACAGGCCACAAGTAATTTGGAAGGTCATTTGGCAATGGTCAGGTCCCCAACGGATACGTTCTTTTCTTTGGCTCCTGGCTCATGATCGTCTTCTCACTAAGCAAACTCTTGTCCTCCGACATATCTCTTTTGATGACTCGTGTCATCATTGCCACGCTACCGAATCCTCCCTTCATGTCATGCGGGATTGCCGTCTCGCCCAGCGCGTTTGGTCCACTTTTCCTTCCCATATAATTCCCCAGGGATTCTTCACCATGTCCACGCATAAGTGGATCCTGACCAACCTCCAGTACCATGGCAGGGTGTATGACCACGACTGGGCAATCCTCTTTGGCATCACGTGTTGGCTCCTTTGGACTTGGCGCAACCGGACTTTATTTGAGGTTACTTTTACTTGGCCTTCCTCACCCATATCTTGTATTTTGTCTTATGCAGGTCTTATCCGCCAGGCAGCAGCTTGGCGGTTTCCCGCGGCTTTCGGCCCCCGACTTCGTCAACAGCATAGCATCGGTTGGAGACCAACTCCCACGGGCTGGGTTAAACTAAATACGGATGGCACTAGCAACTGCTCGACGCTCTCAGCTACAGCTGGTGGGCTTCTTCGGGACTACACAGGCACTTGGCTCGGCAGTTTCACTCATAATCTCGGCTGGTGTCCCCCAGTCACGGCGGAACTTTGGGGGATTTTTACTGGGCTCTTATTAGCCTGGACACTCGGATATCGCAAACTTATTTTGGAAGTGGATTCCATCGAGACGCTCCAATTGATTTCATCCGCCGCTGATAGAGGCTAGGCCCTCAACCCTATTGTTCAGGGCATCAATGAGTTGCTCTCCCGTAACTAGATTGTTAACCATCGCCACCCTTATCGTGAGGGCAACCGCTTTGCGGACTGGCTAGCGCACTATGCCACCCAATTTGATCTGGGAGTCACTTATTTAGAAGCTCCACCCATAGGGTGTAATATTCTCCTTGTTGAGGATTAGTCGGGAACCTGTTTTCCCCGACCCATTTTGTAACTGCATTGTCTTTCCCTTTGTATTAAAAAAAAAGACATTTTTGTGGGCCTATAGTGATTGAGGTTTCTTCCATATGAACTGACTCTGGGCTCTTTGATCGTCCAGAAGCACCTTCGAAGGTCCACATATGAATGGGCTAATCAATTTAGATTTCGTGATTTGGATATCGGTAGATGTGACCAGACAACATTATATTTGCCTACACTCTTATTCATGTCGCGTGTATGCTTGTATTTGATGTGGGGAATTTATATGTAATCATAAGTAGATATGCATGGATATAAGTGAATCTGCATTAAATTTGGGTTAGCTTAAGTTGTCAATGTATTAAAAGGGCATAGTTCCACACATGTCATTGTTATGTTATCCACGATCTTGTTAATGCATTAATAAAATACATTGATTAAAAATTCTAATTAATCAATTTAATTATAAAAATTTTGAACCGATTTGATTTTTTAGTTTAAATATTAAATTTTTGATTCGATTTATTTTTATAATCCTTATTATTAAAAATTGAACAATTTAATAATTAATTACTCAATTTGTAAATTTATTAATTTTTATAAATTAAAATTAATTAATTAATTTTCACTTAAAAGTCTTTTTTTCAATTAAATTTCAAAATTTTCAATCTTCAATTATATGTCAAACTTTTCAGTCTTAACCAATAGTTTAGTACTAGTTTAATTTTTAAAATTTAAACCTCTTATCTTATTGGTTTAATTTCTCGTTTAGTTTTTAAAATATTAATAAATTAGTAATTCAAATTTAATCTTTATGTTATCATTTAATTAATATATTTATATTGTTCTGTCATTATAATTCAGTATAAATCTAAGAAAAAAATTTGAATTAAAATTGTAATTTTTTTAAGAACTCTAAAAATTTTGAATTTTTAACATAAATTAAACCATAGTCAACTGCTAGCTGAGTCCAACTATAATCCGAAGCCGACGTTTGAATATAGCAGTTGAGTGATTTAATGCACTTTATGTCAATGATTTGTATTTCCACTTGGCAACAATTCCAGTGCCTGATGTGTAAAGATTGCACCCTTGGTCAACGCTACAGGTTTCGAATTCGAACAAACTAAATAAATTACTTCAAGCCATATTTGAACCCCAAGTTGCATTCAAAGAATATAACTTTGCGTTTGGTTATTGTCTTTAAAGATGAGGGCGGATGATAAGAATATAAAAATTTTACCCTTTGTCCTGTTTGTTTGCCATCCTCACCTATTTTTGTTCCGTCTTTAGAGGACAAGGACAAAAATTTTTGTTTCTTTCAAAACTGAGGTACGAGAATTCTTGTCCAACGGACAAAAACTAAAAACATAAGAAAATGTAAGAAATACTGCTCCCCCCACATAAGCAAATTTTATTTTTAATTATATTATTAAACTCATCGTCATCATCTTCATTATTATTATTATTATTATTATTATTATTATTATTATTATTATAAATTTTAAACTTATTATTATTATTAATTATTGTTATTATTATTACTTATTATTATTATAAATTTTAAACTTATTATTATTAATTATTAATTATTGTTATTATTATTATTATTATTAATTATAAATTTTAAACTTCTTATTACTACTACTATTATTATTATTATTATTATTGCTGTTGCTGTTGCTGTTGCTGTTGCTGTTATTATTAATTATTATTATAAATTTTGTACTTATTATTATTATTATTATTATTAAGCAAAATTAATTTTCTTATTATTTTTTTTATTATCATAGTTATAACATTAATTTCAATGTGAGTACTCATATTTTGATGTTGTTTTATGCTTTATATTCCATTTTAAAAATGATATGGAAAATAGTATTATATTATCTTTCATTCCCATTAATGCAACAAACCAAACAACATTATTGGTATTAATACAGAAACCCAAGTTACAAATTAAACATCATTTTTTTATTTTTCATACACATTCCCATTTCCTTCTACTATTATACTCATATCCATACCCAACCTCGTGCTCTTACCAAATGGCTGTTAGGGTGTTTCAATCTTGTTATACTTAATCCGATCCACATATATGTGTGGACCATACATAAACGTATGAATGAGATTTAATAGAATAAGTAGGAACTAGTTAACCGGAACAGAAAATCTAATATCATAATTTACATGTGGGCACAACAAATTCTAAAAATAATTGGTTATGAACAGAGAGACTTTTGTTGTTTCTGAATTATATATTAATTTGTTAAATAATTTATTTAAAATACATAATTTATGAATTATTATGTATATCTAATAATTTGTCAAGGTGAATTATTACTCTCTTGTGATAACTCTAATTTTTAACTCACTTAGTGTCTGTTTGGATAAGCTTTTGGAAGGTCAATAAACAATTTTCTTCACCACAAAAGCCTTTTTTAAGAAAAATAGGCATTTGGTTGTAAAATAAAAAAGCATTTCTTTAATAAATATGACTTTTTTGGCAGCCAAAATATAGTTTTTTAATAATCTCAAATTTGGAGCTTCTTAAAAAAGCTTCTTAAATAACTTTTTCAGGTAGATTTCTCATATCAATTAATGAGTCTATTTTTTAGTCCCTTTTGCCCTTATGTTTTACACATTATTCTCATAATACTCACAAACTCATCTTTACGTTTATCTTACAAACTCATGTTTTCTAATCTCTTGCGCAGTTGTTTTATTATGTATTTAACTATTTGCTTAACTTGAATATTTATTTTGAGATTTTATAATATTATTTGCCTTTTTTATATGTTTTAATATTTGTTTTTATATTAGTTTTATTTATTTTATAATTCATATAAAAGATTTGGTTAGATATATTTTCATTTATGTTTCATATGGTTTAAAATTATATAATAATTAATATATTGTGCTTTGCATATTGTTTAATATACTTTAAATAATTTTTATATGTATAAATAATTTTTATTACAAAATAAGATATAGTTAAAATTAAAAATATTTTTTATTTTTGTGTTGTCAAACAGTTTACTGTATGAAACTCTTTCAAAAAAATTCTTTTTTAAATGATAGTCAAATAGTCAACTGGTTTCTTAGAAAAGATCTACAGAAAAAAGCTCTACTGACAAAAACTCTACTGGTATAAGCTCAACCAAACAGAGACTTAATCATTTCCTTTAACATCATTAATTTGGGATGGTTGATGACTAAAAATATATATTTTAAGGTAAAAGATATTATTTCTCTTACTTTCTTATAGTTTAACAATTTTTTAAAAATATCCCATAATCTTTAAAATTATAGCAAAATGGGAAGACTTATACACTAGGTACGTTGACTTTTTGTGGCTTTGGTGAATGATTTCATATATTCATTACTAATATTACTACTTGCAATATTAAATCAAATTTAGTATTTAAGTCATTATGTATATAATTATATACATAATGGTTTTTTGAAAGTAGGTCAAGTGATAAGGAAATTCATAAAAGAGCCTCTTAACTGGAAGCAGCCTCTTTATTTTGTAGAGGTAAGACTGCGTACTATCAGACCTCTCAGATTCTACTTTATTATGGGACTTTGAACTGGGTGTGATGATGACGATGATAAAAGAGTCTCTTAACATTTGAGATTTTGAATTCATAGCACTTTAAACTCTTTTTAAGAAAAAAAATAATACTAAAAATCTAAATTGTTTTGTGTTACATATGAATTATGTTGATTAATTTATATTTACAAGTTTGTTATTAATAATTTGTTGATTTTATTATTAATAATCCGTCGCCTGATTTGAATTTATGAGTTCGGTAATATGAAATGATGTGAGCTATGTACAAAAGTCTTGGTTCCCCGTTTCAAGGAGCTAGCATTTACTACAAAAAAGTGCTAAGCAAAAGTGGGATTAGTACAATTTGGACACTTCAAGAATTGGATAGTTCATGCATGAACACGTTCGAATGAATCATCCCATTTATTATATGTTTGTTTTGTCCTTTTCTTATTTCTTGTTTTATTGAACAACCTTAAGAAGACTATTCTCCATTTCAATTTCATAGCATTAGAGAGGGAGAACTTTGGAGCGATCAATAAAAGTTGCTTTTTTGTGATCATAAGATCATATGTTTGAATCATGAAAAAATTACTTATGTTGATGACTCTCTCTCAATCTTAACAAAAAAAAGAGTTTGTGCACTCGAATTTGTTTAACTTTTTTTTACTTCTTATATTAGCAATTTACAACTTATAATCATTCGTTTGGTCAGAAATTTTTTTAAAACAGTTTCAATATTTAAAATTTAAAATTTTTTGTATTTTAATTTGAAAATGTTGTTTAGATCTAAATATAAGTTTTTCCAGTTCAACTTCAATTTAAGATTAAACCAAATTAATATTTGTTAAATTCTATCAATTTGGATAGAATTAAATTAATGTGTTATTATATTTTAATTTGAAAATCACGTTCAAATTAAATTAATGTATTATAAACATCTGGTAGAATGTTATAAAAAAATTAAATATCTATTTTAAAATTTTGAAGTTTATTATATTTTAATATTTAAAATTTTAAAATTTATGAATTTGCTTTAGGTTTTCAGTCGTGTCTCTCTTTAATTTTTTAGAAATTGAATAAAAATTAAAGTTAAAGTTATATTTTATTTATTAAATTTTCAATTAGGTCGCATCAAAATACCAATTATAGAAACCAGAAAAGGAGTGTCGTTTGTTTGTTATATTTCCTTGTAACTCGAGTCAAAAGTGACTCAAAACCAAGGAATTTGCCCACAGGAAAAACTTAAAGCATGGACACTAAACCACTCTAGTCAAATCAAGAGTCGTTTTCGTAGGAGTTAATGTTGCCTGTCCAAAGATTGTCGTCAAATCAGGAGGGCACACTAGCTAACTAGCCTGAGGGTGAAGCCGTGAAGGTGATACCAACTTGCTGAAAGCCGCCATATTGTTTGGTTCCACCTCCGTTACTAGCACGCACAAAATGGCTCTCTTATTAAGTTCGTATCATTTTCTATTAAATTTTATTTATATATTTGTACGAATCTTTTATTTTAATTATGATATTTTATGATATTTTATTTATATATTTATATAAACTCATATAAATATATAAATTAAATTTAATAAAATAAGATTGAAATAAAATAACAGGAATAGAGAATTTTACGTGAAAATTAACTACCTACAAATTATTACAAAAAGGGTTAATAATGATTAGACTTTTTTTTTTTTAATTTCAACTATCTAATTTAAAAGTTATCAGATACTATCTATGTAATAGTAATTAATTATTCTATAATTTTTCATATTTTATTCATTTTTATTTAAAATAATTAACAACACCCAATAGAAATTATGCTGAGGCACGGGATCTAAAGAGTTCTAGTGCTACACAACCTTATTTTTAACGAATAGAGAAGTTGTTTCTAAAATTGTTTATTTCAATAAAAATTTTAAACATCGTATTATTTTAAATAAAATTTTATTTACAATAAGTTATACCAACTATTGAGAAATTGTCTATTACGAAAGTGAAATACTTCAAGAGGTTGAACATATTTTGAATTTTTTAAAGTCAAGCATATAATAAAATATTTTAGAGGTAAGGTTGTATATTTCTGAATCTCCTCAAACTTTGTGATCAACGAAACTTTTATTAGATTGTTATTATTATAGCAAATAATAAAATATGTATTGTAGATAAATCCTATGTAATCATGTAAATTTTTAATTATATATTTTTATTAAATAATATCAAAAAAGAAAATATAAGAGGAAAAGGCAAGCTTTTGATAAGATCAATCAAGAAAGGGAAAAGATTAAACCATAAAACATAAAAGTGCAATTAACCTAAAAAAAGGGATTAAATCACTTGTTCTATTTTTATTGTTCCTACTCTGTTTCAACTCATCTTATCTATATATTTATATAACTCTTACATAAATATGTGAACGATATAGATTAGAACAGAATATACATAAAAGTGTAGATAAGATAAGTTGGGATAGGATAAGAATAGTAAAACTGAAACGGATAAAAGAAATGGTCAAAAAAAAATCTACGTGTGGAGAAAAAATGGCAGGTGTGAGATCTTATCCCCAAGGAAAGAAGTACAAGACGACAAGAGTATGCAATGAATCTCGACATATGGGTGATGATTTCCTCGTAAGCCCATCTAGTTATGTCGGATGTAATAACAGTACTGTTATCCCTTTATTGTTGTATTTTTCCACAAGCATGAGGAAACTTTACAATGGACTTCCGACTCTGAGACACGAGTGATATGATCATGTTTGTGTGAGAAAAATGTGACTCAAAGAGTGTCCACTTTGCCAGACTTGGTTCTTGTAGAATCATGCACTTTGGCTACGTGGTCGAATATGAAACCAAAAGAAACCAATCTTGGTGTTTTGTTTCTCGCTTGTTATCATAATGGATACTATTCAGATAACGGTTGGAAATCCTTTTTAAAAGATAAATGATTAATTCACAAGTACATCTTGAAACGTTTAACATTCAAATTAAAGCTTAACAAACGGACTTAAACGGATGGAAAATTTTAACAAAATTAAGTCCTCATTAGTTAGACGTGGACATGCTAACATGACATTATTTTTTATTTCTTAAATAAAGAAGTAAACACTATTGTCATATAGTAACTGAGATTCACAATCTAAAATATAAAAATTGATATGACATTTAATTAAAAGGGAGTTAATTCTGTTAAAATTTTCATTCATTTTAGGACCTATTCTGAATAATTTGAAAATATCGACAATCAAGTTATATTATGTTTTAAATATTGAGATTCAAACTGCACTTTTCACCTAATTCATAATCATTATTTTTTTTTTTCTTGGAGGAAGACTCTAAGTGACTGTTTGGATGGACTTTTGAGAGGTCAATAAGTATTTTTTTCCACAACGAAAGCCTTTAAAAAAAAAATGAGTTTTTGGCTGTAAAATAAAAAAAATACTTCTTTAATAAATATGATTTTTTTGACAGTCAAAATATAACTTTTTAAGAAGCTCACATTTGGAGATTCTACAAGAAGCCTCTCAAATGACTTTTTTAGGTAGATTTTGTAGATCAATTAATGAGCCTACTTTTTAGTTTCTTTTGCCTTTATACTTTACACATAATTCTCACAATACCCACAAGCTCATTGATGGGGGAGGATGCGTAGAAGAGTTTGAGGGTAACGGAAGAGAGACTAGGCTATAAGTTTCTTTTTCATTTCATATCCCCTTTCGTTCATTACAGTATCTAATATAAACGAACGCTCTCATTCTTTCAGCTATACGTTGCTGTACAAATCGTTATTCTCTCACTATAACCGCTTACTCACGTGCTTCTGTTGTTAATCCTTGAGCTTGGCTGGTACCTGTCTCACTCGCATGCTGCGCCTCAGAGGGATGAGGCTATCTTCGGTGGATGCCGCCCTTTTGCCGTCTCCGTTTGTTGGATCGGAGCTTGCTTTAGTGTCTGCCTGCTGGTTGGGCCCTTCAAGCTCTTCTAGATTTTGCTCATTAGGGGCTGCTTGCGTATTGGGCTCCTCTAGTGCATCTGGAATTGCAACACTCATCTTCACCTTTAGTTTGCAAACCTATTATTTGGCTTTTTTATATGTTTTAATATTTATTTTTTATATTAGTTTTACTTATGTTATAATCCATATAAAAGATATTGTCATATATATTATAATTTATGTTTCATGTAGTTTAAAATTATATGATAATTAATATATTGTACTTTACATATTGTTTAATATACTTTAGATGCATAAATAATTTTTATTACAAAATAAAATATATTTAAAATTAAAAGTGTTTTTTATTTTTATGTTGTCAAATAGTTTATTGAATTAAGCTTTTTTAAAAGAACTCTTTTTTAAATGACAATCAAACAATCAATTGGCTTCTTAGAAAAGTTCTTATGAAAAAAAGACCTACAGAAAAAAGCTCCACTAATAAAAACTCTACTAATATAAGTTCGACCAAACAGTGGGTAACATTGTTTGCGGATCTGACCGACCCACCATTAATAAGCAAAAGCTCACGATCTAAGATGTTGTTGAGTTAACAGAGCATCAATTATGCATTAAACAAACTTTTAAATTCACCTAATAGTTCATACAAGTGCTAAATGAGTTAAAGCAAACGATAGGTTGAATCGAAAACCGTTCCTTAAGAGCAGAGATTCAAATCCTAGATTTTATGGCTAGAAATGTGTGCTTAATATTAGACATGGTAATATTAGATACCGCATGCTTAATCTTACCTTATTGTGAAGTTTGATCTTTATTTTTGTCGTTACCGTCAAATCATTTTATTGACTCTTATGTCTAGCCTCTAACTGTATCCATAGAATGTATTGAGATAGTTCTACACTTGTTATAGAGAAGATTAAGCAAAGAGTATTAACTCCCTTAAAGCCTAAGTCTATTTATAATAAATTTTTGAACTTTGAAATAAATTTAATTAAAATAAAATTCTAATTTTATTTAAACTTTAATTATAATTACAATTAATTATAATTAAATATCAATTGGACTCAAATAAGATCCAATATCTCATATTGATCCTTACTTAATAAATATCTTATAATCAAGTCTAACTTGACTAAGCACCTATTCTCTCTTCAATTCATTCTTTGTGGGTGACCGATTAGGTTTTCATATATGTCTGGATAACAGATATAAATTATATCGTTAAATATTATTTAATTTATTTTTAATTCTTTAATTAAATAACTTATATTTGTATTTTTAAATTAATATCTTGTAACACATTGTAACCACTCATATATTTAAGAATGTCAAAGTATTTTGACTATCATTTATATGCATTTTTTCTTATAATATAATTATTTCATTATACAATGTTTCAATTAGATATAAAGCATAGAAATAATGTTTATTCTATTTAAGTCTAACTATATTAGTTTTCCACCTTTAGCCAGTGTTTTAAAAATCGGACCGGACTGGCCGGTTCGACCGGTAATCGATCTGCTATCCGGTCCGATTCACTCCTAAAAATCGGTTCTTAATTGAACCAGTGAGAACCAGTCAATTGACCGATCGAACCGGTCCGGTTCGACCACTTATTCAATGATTTTTTTTTATTTTTTTATTATTTGGTATATTTTGTATTTTTTTAATATTACTAATATTATATATAATTAAATATAATTATTGCATAATTATGACGTCACATTGGTTCGACCGGTGGTTGAACCGGTCAAACCGGTTAAACCGGTGATCAGTAAAGCCTCCGGTTCGATGTCCAGTCCGAATTTCAAAACACTACCTTTAGTAATTGATTTTACTAATAACATTTGTAAACTATTTTATAATGTCATTTCACCTTGGTTAAAAATTTCTTGAATTAATACTAGTTGAGAATAATGAAACATTTTCCCTAATCACTTTCAAGTAATAAACCTATATTAACTACTTAACTACTTCCATATAATTCATGTTATATCGATTGATTATAGATTGAGCTATTTTTGACTAGAATATATCATAAATAATATCAAAAGATAACAATCCCTCTGTATGATACTTTTATTCAAATGAAATTCTCATATAAGATCAGTTAAGTGAATTAATTATTTAGTAAGTACTCACAAATTTGTTTAGTATCTTCATTCTTTAATCTATGAGATTGATTGTTTTCTTTATAACAAAGAAACATAACGCGAATTAGTCTTTTATGTTTTATTAATATTTACTCTCAATAAAATAACTACTAAGAATAATTTATAAATAATATATAAATGTAATCTAAATCTTATTATTATAATATCATCATAATTTTATTTAAAATGCATATCTATCTCATGATTTTTATCTATATATATATAAAGATTACCTTTAAAATAGAGATGGCAGTGGGCCAATTTATGAGCCTAGATTCAGGTATTTTCAATGAGCCAATCCATAGGGTTGCCCAAACATAACTCGATCTGAGGTTTAATTCTTCTAAGTAAAACAATAGGAGAGTTGGATCTCGAATAAATTTGAGATTAGGCAACTCAGCTTCGAATTCAATTTTAAAAAAGACATTATTATATATTTTATTTTTTAAAAAATTGACAATAATGACACATGAGTTAGGCAATTGACATCCTCTTAATCAATTGATTGACTAAAAACCAACATTGTCATCTCTACTAAGAATCCTGTCTGGCACCGTTGGACCACCCTATTGAGATATACGGGTTCTCAAATTTGCCGAAGTTGTGGGTTAAATCATAGCCATGCACATTTGTAGCTAAAGAACGTGGCAGCTTGTAAGTTATGGCTAGACAGAGGGATTGGTTGTCGTTGTACCAAACACTTCACTTGAAGCAGTTAATTTTCGAGGGGACCATTTCATTTTTCATCTTCCAAAAAATACTATTTTCTAATTATTTTTTAATTCACTAAAGGTATAAAAACATTTCACAAGAACTCATAATTCAGAATTTTCAACTTATTTTTTTACATAAGCACATCATTTCTGGAAATTAAAAATCAACATACTCGTACACAAAACTCCCCAATTAACATAGATTAGAGAAGGGTCATCAATATACGCAGTCTTTCTTTTGTAAGTTTTACAAAGAGATTGTTTATGTGATTCAAACTTATGATCTTATGGTTATAAATTCAGACCAGTTCAGCGACCGAATGTTTTGCCTATCTTTATCAACAAGCCGACCCTTCGGCACTCCTAAGTACGATGTGGTGCATGACGCGGGAGGATGACACCTACAATTGGATCTATCAAACAGTACTTTTGTGTCGGAACCGACTCAGCAAGATGATACATCGTCGATGATTCCTTGCGCATGACGCTATCTTTGCATAATTTGATGAATGCTTCTCATATTTATGGACAGATCTTAGAAAATTGGACATGTTAAACAAGTCTAGTACCTTATCAAGGAAGCCAAATAAGATTATGGATTAAAACTGGTAGAGTCTTGGTCAAAAAAAAATTTTCTCGTCAAGATTTGATTATTCAAGTTAAACCCGAATAATCATATTTTTGACGTGAGCTCAGTCTCAAACTTAATTGGATTTGAATTATCCAAAGTTTTATCTAATTATACGATCGAACTTTAAATCAAGTCGGAATTAAACTTTTTTTACCATCCCATTGCAAGATCAATACAAGCCACTAGAACACGGATCTTTTTGTTTACACTTTCTAGCTAGCTCGAGAATGGAATCATTACATACATGCACGATGTACAATGGGTTTCCAATAATTTAGTGTTAAATAGTAGAAGGATAACCCATCAAGGACCAAGATTGGTGGACAGGTGCTGTATAACCAAACACATTGTCCTTGTTGGAATGCAAAGTTCATTGATCCACAAAGAGATGACAATTTGATTCCAACTCAAAGTTAATAAACTAGATTTAGATTAACCAAACACGAATCTTGACCCAACCTTTTATTTTAAAATAACATCATCAAAACGAGTCAAGATAGCTTAAAACCCAACTTTACTCATTGATTAGCTTTCGTCTCCTCCTGTTACGAAAAGGGAGGAGTTCCTTTAACTTCCTTACCATCCCTCAAGCATCACATAGTTGTTCAGATGACCTGAAAGCACCCTATTCGAACAATCTTATTCTCCTGTGTTTTGTGTTGTCCCTTTGATTTGTCTCCAGACACAAAATGTCTTATCACATTAGATATCATATAATCTGTGGATTGGAACATTATTTAATGATTCATAATTTCATATAGATTAAAATTTTTAATAAATTAAATTAGTGCGTGAACTTGATATTTTTTTAAGAATCCCTTCAAACAAAATCATGATTTACACTTTTGCTTGTGATTTAATCGTATATTTACAAAATAAACGGAGGTTAATCGGACATAAATACTTCGATAATAAATTTCAATGATTAAAAATTTCAATCGATTTAATCATAAAAAACTTAAATTATCTACATTTTTTGTTCGGTTTTTAAATTTTTAATTCGATTTATTTTAATAACTTTTATTATTAAAAATCGATTAATTTATTAATTAGTCAATCAATTTTTATAAAACAATAAGTTCTTATAAACTAAACTAAATCAATTAGTTCTTTTTTGTTAATTAAGTATTAAATTCTTTGATGGATATGAACAAATTTTTTAGTTATATTTCAAAATTTTTAATTTTATTCAATATTTATTTGACTTTCCGAACATCTAATATCGAGAAAATATTTTAAATTTTAAATCTCTTTTATCAGTTTTTTAGGTTTTTCCCTTAGACAAATTAAATTAATGAGATAGTTGGTGGTTAATGGTTATAATAAGAATTACATGAGTTAATGCTCTTGGATTAGTCCTAACTCCTAGCCAAAATTAGAATCAAAATTAGCTTTTGGATGCCACGAAAGTGATTGATGCTTAATGTCTAATTATAAAATAATTAAACACCTAATAAAATTCTTTTTCAATTTATTTCTTAAAGAAAATTTTATAAAATATAAAAAGAAATGCCTGTCAACGGTAATCTTTTTTTTTTTATTATCATTTTTTCTTGGATGCATGAACATGCACTATAGTTGACTTTGTGTTGTCTCTTTTGATTATCTGTGATATTAAAATCATTAATCAATATATTAATCTGAAATAATTATAATTCTTTTAAATAATTATATTCCATTATTTTTAAGTCAATCAAAGTATCCTTAATAATTATTACAATAGAAAAAAGAAAAAGAAGAAGTGTATATTTAACTGAATTAAAAGTGACAACGACACTTCGATCTGATTTGACTTAACTTAGATAATCCATCTTAATTAATTTTGTACTCAATCTCAACCTTATAAAATAACACTTTTAAAAAATATATTTAAATAACATTATTTTAAAGGTTAATTATACAAAAACTTTAAACTTCACTCAATATTACAATAATAGTCCGAATTTTAAAATATAGTGAAAAAAACCCAACTTTTAACTTTTAGCAAAATAACTAAATGATAAGTTTTACGTTCATGTGGATGATGGGGCGAGTCACTTTTTATCCCTAGGTTGCTACATGTTATATTTATATTATGTACAAATTGAATTATTTAATAAATTAAAAATATCAAGTGCTCTAAAATAATTATAAAATAGAATATACGACGGATTGTATAATTATTTTATGATTTTTACATTTTTAATTTATTAAATAATAAAATTTATATGTGATAGTAATATAATATATGACATTCAGGTGATAAAATATTAATTTGAGGTAACTCGCTACGTTATATATATTAATCGAGAACTTAATATCGAGCTAAAAATAAAATATTTTATTATTACTTTTTATTTTTTATTTTTGTTACAATCAACCCTTATTTAATCAAATATATTAAAAGGATCACAACCGAAACTAGGTCATTGTCTTTTCCTAAGCCGAACAAGAACGAGAACATGGTTGATGTAACAAATGAGTAAACTTCCTCCCCATTTGGGTGTTAAAAAGGTGACAAGCATTGTAGCCCGTTTAACCTCACTTTACATGTTTACCTCGTGCGTTTACTTACGTCAAAGAGAGTTGGTTGCTATCGGTTGCGTGAATGGTATAACGCCGATAAAAATATTGCGTTCATCGGTGGTCGGTTCTATTTAATCTCATTAATTATAAAAAAAATTAATTTAAATGTCATAAAGTTAGTAAATTAAATTATAGTATTTTCAGTCAGTTCTATTTAATTTCATTAATTATATAAAAATATTTTAAAATTAATAAATAAAATGATATCAAATAGAATCGAACAATTTGTTATAAATTAAGTTTAATTTCAAATTCTAATTTAATTTTTCACTCATATCTTAAAGATTTTTCAATTTAATTTATTGTTATTATTTTTTTTTGAAGGAAAAGAATCATTTCATTAATTAAATGAAGAATTGGATGATAACATCCGGAACAACCTCCCAAGAAACAAAAGGGGAGTATCTAATAGATGCTCTAGCCAGTTGATGAGCAACACTATTCAAGTTTTTGCGAATCCACCAAACTTGTATATCCGGTCTAGACTCAAAAATAAGCAAACAGTCTTTAACAATCAAACCTAGTTCAGAAAAGTCAAGAGAATGAGAGGACAAAGCAAGAAATAAATGTTGGCAATATGTGAAAATAAAGCTATCATCAAGGAAGTGAAACTTTGTACGTAATAACGCCTCACGCAAAGCAATTGCCTCCGCCACTGCAACACTTTTAACACCTTCTTGGTAACCATATATAGCTTTGATAAATCCACCTTTAAGATCCTCAAAAACCACCGCAAAACCCGTGACATCTCCCTGCTGAAATGTTGCGGCATCAACAAATGCCTGCCAATGAGAATTGTCCAAATTGATGATGTCATTTTCAGCACCCTGTTGTCCGCCAATCTAATACACAGACCCAGCAGCAGGCTTTAACACACTCCATTCCCGCCAGTCCTGCAGATGGGCAGTCGCTTCTTGAACCAGTTGCTGCACTGTCGTTGTTTTTGAGGACCAACACAAGTCGTTTCTGCTCCGCCAAATATACCAACAAATCATAGCAAAATAGGCAGCTTTCTCCTTGCCC
>JAOTAX010000004.1:31969056-31980336 GCA_025629825.1 Erythroxylum guanchezii
CCTTTAAAGTAGATATGACAGTGGGTCAATCCATGAGCCTAGATTTAGGTATTTTCAATGAGCCAACCCATAAAATTGCCCAGGCATAAGTTGATTTAAGGTTTAATTTTTCTAAGTAAAACAATAAAAAAAATTAAGTCTCGAATAAACTTGAGATTAGGCAACTCAACTTGGAATTCAATTTAAAAAAAAGTCATTATTTTATATTTTATTTTTTAAAAAATTGACAATAATGACACATGACTTAGGCAATTGACATCCTTAATCAATTGATTGACTAAAAACCAACACTGTCATCTCTACTAAGAATCCTGTCAGGCACCGTTTGACCACCCTATTGAGAGATATGGGTTCTCGAATTTGCCGAAGCTGTGGGTTAAATCATAGCCATGCACATTTATAGCTAAAGAGCGTGGCAGCTTGTAAGTTATGGCTAGACAGAGGGATTGATTGTCGTTGTACCAACCACGTAACTTGAAGCATTTAATTTTCGAGGGGACCGTTTCATTTTTCATCTTCCAAAAAATACTATTTTCTAATGATTTTTTAATTCACTAAAGGTATAAAAAAAATTCACATGAACTCATAATTCAGAATTTTCAACTTATTTTTTTATGTCGGTACATCATTTCTGGAAATAAAAAATCAACGTATCCGTACACAAAGTTTCCCAATTAGGGAGAATTGGAGAAGGGTCATGATAAGAAAGCTTCAAGAAAATAAGATTCTTGAAATTTACTAATTTTATTTAATCAAAACTTTAATCTTTTTATTATAAGAATATGTTAACTCCAACTCCAATTATATAAAATTGAGACCCAAATTTAGAAAAAACAGAAGAATTAAACATGTCGCAAGTGATTATCTTAATAAGTGATGCGATATTTGAAGTAACAAAAAAAAGAACACGTCTTTCTTGAAGAGAAATATATATAGTATTTCTTTTATAATTTTTACAAAGAGACTGTTTCTGTAATTCAAACTTATGACCTTATGGTTATAAACTAACTTGTACTTGTTGCTCTATCGCTATCCTTGCAGAATTTGATGAATGCTTCTCATAACTATGGACAGAACTTAGAAAATTGGACATGTTAAACAAGGGAACATTGTATTCTTAATATCTCTTTTTCAATATTTGAAACTGAAATACCTTTTCCAGACATCCAATACTAAGATCACTAAATGCAGTGAAAACTCAAGTAGGGTTACATTAGGTCTTGCCTCTCTCTCTCTCTTTCCGAGTGCAAGTGTTGGTCTTGTCGTTCATGTGCAAGGTGAGGTCTAGGTATTATCTCTACGTTGGTCTCTCTTAGATTTTCGTTTTACCTTCATAGATTTAGGGTTGCAAAGGCTCTCTATTCGGGAGAAAGAAGACAGCGAATTCGTTGTTTCTCCATAGGATGTTCAGACGGAAGACTTTACTGCGGTTCTTAGGGACACACGAGGTAGGTTTGTGACTGCTATTTCAGGATTTTTTCCTGCTCTGTTTGACCTAGTTCTTGCCGAAATTATGTCTATAAGGGAAGCTTTTTCTTGGTTAAAAGACCAACAGTTTGCCAAGGTCATTGTGGAGTCGGATTGTTTGGCAGCTGTCCAATCAATATTAGCTCCTTCGCCAAATCGGTCTGAGATTGGAATTTTGACCCTTGATTGTTTATCATTCAAGCGATATTTCCTTCACTTGTCATTTCAATGAACGCGTAGGATTGCCAATAAGGCGGCTCATGCTTTAGCCAGGGTAGCCTTATTACATGCAAACCAACATCACTGGACTGATCGTCCTTCTTGTTTAGTCTCTATTTTCAATTCAGATTGTTCGGTTTCTGTTTTTGTTAAGGGGAAAAGGCTATTAGGTTCCGAGTGTACGGGATAAGCCTGTTAGCTTGGGTTAGTTTTCTTTGTCTTCCCTGCCTTTGTCTGTTTTTTGCGATAATGTTGATTTTATTCCAAAAAAAAAAAAGAGCACTAAATGCACAAAAAGTCTTCCACGAAGCCAATATACATCTCTTTCAATTAACAAAGAAAGGAATCCAAATCAGATCAGAGATGATAAATGGCCAAGTCTAGTATCTTATCAATTAATCCAAATAAGGTTATGGATTAGTCTTGGTAAAGAAAAAATTTCTCGTCAAGATTTTATTATTCAATTTGACCCCGAACAATCATAATTTTGACGTGAGCTCAATCTTAAACTTGATTGGATTCGAACCGTCCAAAGTTTCATTTAACTATACGAATTTCAATCAATCGAACTTTAAATCAAGTCGGAATTAAACTTTTTTTACCATCCCATAACAAGATCAATACAAGCCACTAGAACACGGATCTTTTTGTTTACACTTTTAGCTAGCTCGAGAATGGAATCATTACATACATGCACGATGGACAAATGGTTTCCAATAATTTAGTGTTAAATAGTAGAAGGATAACCCACCAAGGACCAAGATTAGTGGACAGGTGCTGTATAACCAAACACATTGTCCTTGTTGGAATGCAAAGTTCATTGATCCACAAAGAGATGACAACTTGATTCCAACTTAAAGTTAATAAACTAGATTTAGATTAACCGAACACGAATCTTGACCCAACCTTTTATTTTAAAATAACATATTCAAAACGAGTCAAGATAGCTTAAAACCCAACTTTACTCATTGATTAGCTTTCGTCTCCTCCTGTTACGAAAAGGGAGAAGGAATTCCTTTAACTTCCTTACCATCCCTCAAGCATCACATAGTTGTTGAGATGACCTGAAAGCACCATATTCGAACAATCTGATTCTTCTGTGTTTTGTGTGGTCCCTTTGATTTGTCTCCAGACACAAAATGTCTTATCACATTAGATATCATATAATCTTTGGATTGGAACATTATTTAATAATTCATAATTTAATTACATCAAATTTTTTTAATGAATTCATATATAATGTACAACAATAGATTAAAATTTTTAATCGTATATTTACAAAATGAACGGAAGTAATTTGGGTATAAATGCTTCGATAATAAATTTCAATGATTAAAAATCTCAACCGATTTAATCATAACAATCTTAAATTATCTAAATTTTTTATTTATTTTTAAATATTCAGTTCGATTTATTTTAATAATTTTTATTATAAAAAATCGATCAATTTTGTTAATTAATCGATCAATTTTTATAAAACAATAAGTTCTTATAAACTAAAATAAATCAATTAGTTCTTTTTTGTCAATTAAACATTTCGATATAATAGACAAATATTTTAGTTATATTTCAATTTTTTAATTTTATTCAATTTTATAACCATCTAATATCAAAAAAATCTTTTAAACCTTAAATCTCTTTTATCAGTTTTTTAGGTTTTCCCCATAGACAAATTAAATTAATGAGATGGTTGGTGGGTTGGTGGTTATAATAAGAATTACATGACTTAATGCTCCTGGGTTAGTCCTAAGTCCTAACTAACTACTAGAATCAAAATTAGCTTTTGGATGCCATGAAAGTGATTGATGCTTAATGTCTAATTATAAAATAATTAAACACCTAATAAAATTCTTTTTCAATTTATTTCCTAAAGAAAATTTTAAAAATATAAAAAGAAAGGCCTGTCAACGGTAATCTTTTTTTAATATTATTTTTTCTTGGATGCATGAACATGCACTATAGTTGACTTTGTGTTGTCTGTTTTGATTGTATGTGATATTAAAATCATTAATCAATATAATAATCTAAAATAATTATAATTCTTTTAAATAATTATATTCAATTATTTTTAGGTCAATCAGAGTATCCTTAACAATTATTACAATAAAAAAAAGAAAGAGAAGAAGTGTGTATGTAGCTGAATTAAAATTGACAAGGATACTTCGATCTGATTTGAGTTAAGTCGGATCATCCATTTTAATTAATTTTGTACTCAATCCTAACCTTATAAACTTCACTCATTATTACAATAATAACCCGAATTTTAAAATATGCTGCTAAAATATTTCAACTTTTAAGTTTTAACAAAAATAACTAAATGTTAAGTTTTCCCTTTGTGTAGATGGTGTGGCGACTCACTTTTTATCCCTAGGTTGCTACATAATATATTTATATGACATACAAATTGTATTATTTAATTAATTAAAAATATCAAATACTCTTAAATAATTACGAGACAAAATATACAAAGAATTACTTAATTATTTTATTATTTTTAATTAATTAAATAATAAAATTTATACCTGACACAAATATAATATATAAAATTTATATAATAAAATATTAATATGATGTGACTCGTTACATTATATATATTAATAGAGAACTTAATATTAGACTTTTTAAAATTTTGATTTTTTTAATCAAACATATTAAAATCAAGATTGAACAACTGAGTACAAGGATCACCACCGGACCTAGCCCTAGGTCATTGTCTTTTCCTAAGCCGAACAAGAACGAGAACATGGTTGATGTAATATAGACAAATGAGTAAACTTCCTCCCCATTTCGGCGATAAAAAGGTGACAACCATTGTAGCCCGTTTAACCTCAGTTTACATGTTTACCTCGTGCGTTTACTTACGTCAAAGAGAGTTGGTTGCTTTCGGTTGTGTCATGTGTGAATGGTATAACGCCGATAAAAATATTGTTCATCGGTGGTCGGTACTATTTAATCTCATTAATTGTTTAAAAAATTAATTTAAATATCTTAAAATTAGTAAATTAAATTATAGTATTTTTCCAGTCAGTTCTATTTAATTTCATTAATTATATAAAAATGATTTAAAATATTTTAAAATTAATCAATAAAATGATATCAAATAGAATCGATCAATTTGTTATAAATTAAGTTTAATTTCAAATTCTAATTTAATTTTTTCACTCATATCTTAAAGATTTTTCAATTTAATTTATTGTCATTATAATTAATTTATGAAAATAAAGATAATATTTAAATTTAAATTTAATTCAAAATTTATAAATAAGTTAAATTAACAAAATTTTAAATCAATTCAATCTAATCTAAATTAAATATTAACTATTTTTATTTTCAATTAATCCTAAATTAATTGACTAAAAGTCAAATTTGTCTTATGCTCGCTTTTTTCTTTAGTTTATTACAGGATTGATTTAAGAAATTTTTCTTAACTTTTAAAATTCTCAAAAAAATCACATTTTAATTTTAATTTTTTAAAAAATCTTTATTTTAAATTTTATTTAAAAAATAACAACAAAATAGACGCAATAATATAGACGTAAACTTGTATCAACTAAATATTATGCAATGATTTGACAAAATTCTAAAACTCGAACTGAACTAATTAAATCTTATTAACTAATTACAATTAAATTTAAGGGCTAAATTAAAATAATTATATTAATAATATTTGATTAATTCTAAGTTTGATATTTATATTATTTACCATTCTTTAATCAAAAATTTTTAAATTATTTTTCACAATTTAAAACAATTAAAATTTTGATGGCTGGGAGCTCAAATTCCAACATCAACTTGCTGTCCTGCTCCACAGTTTTGTTTACCATGATGATCCTTCGAGGTGTCCTCCTTCTACGTCACTTTCTGTTTACTCTTCTCAATTTTAACCCACCACGTCATCTCTCTCCCTCCATCACATCTCCTCTTTATATTAATCACAATATATATAATTTAGCAAATGGATAAAGTGAAATTACAAGCGTCAAGTTCGGCTCTTCTTCTCCTATATAAACCCTACCATGGAAGCTCCTTCAAAAAATACCAAACCCTCTCTTTATACTCTTCCATAGTTCAGAGCAAAGAAAGAGCGCAAAAATGCCTTGTGCTTCTACTACAACTATCGTCTCCAAATGCACCATATACCCACATCAGAAATCCGCCATTAAAACCCTCAAGCTCTCTGTTTCTGACCTTCCTATGCTCTCTTGCCAATACATCCAAAAGGGTGTTCTTCTTTCTTATCCACCTTACTCCATCAAAGACCTCATCACATGTCTGAAACATTCGCTCTCTGTCACTCTCACCCACTTCCCTCCCCTTGCTGGCCGACTCATCACCGACCAAAACGGCCACGTTCACATCCTCTGCAACGATGACGGCGTTGAGTTCATACAAGCCAAAGCAGTACACTTGCTTGTTAACAGCATTCTGTCACCGCTCGATGTTCCTAACTGTTTTAAGGAGTTCTTCGCTTTCGACAAGACCCTCAGCTACTCCGGCCACTCCAAGCCTCTGGTTGCGGTCCAAGTCACGGAGCTCGCTGATGGCATCTTCATTGGGTGCACGGTGAACCACGCAGTCGTGGACGGCACGTCGCTTTGGCATTTCATCAACACTTTTGCTGAGTTTTGCAAAGGTGTCAAGAAAATTTCCAACTCGCCAGATTTCTCCAGGACCAGCGTGTTCAATTCTCCGGCCGTGCTCAGGTTCCCCCCAGGCGGACCCGAGGTCACTTTCTCCGGCAACGAGCCTTTGCGCGAGAGGATCTTCCATTTTAGCAGAGAATCGATACAGAAGCTTAAGCTCAGAGCCAACCATAACTTAATAAGCGGGATATTGGGTAACGGTTACAGTAATGGTAACTGTAATAACGGCAACACTAACGGAAAATACGAAACGGCAGAAGTCGGTAACCGTAAAAATGGCAACACTAATGGAAAGCACGAAACGGCTGAAGTAGGTAACTGCAATAATGGCAACACTAATGGAAAACACAAAACGGCAGAAGTCTCGTCGTTTCAATCCCTTTGTGCACAACTTTGGCGTTCCGTGACACGTGTAAGAAACCTCCATTTTTCCAAAACGACCACGTTTCGGATGGCGGTGAACTGTCGCCACCGTTTGAAGTCACGGCTCGACCCCTACTATTTTGGGAACGCAATTCAGAGTATCCCGACTGTAGCTTCGGCCGGTGAGCTGCTCTCTAGGGACCTGAGCTACGGGGCGGAGCTACTACACCGAAATGTCGTTGCACACGACGACAGTACTGTGAGGAAGGGAATAGCAAGTTGGGAGAGAGAGCCAAGGTTGTTTCCGCTAGGAAACCCCGACGGAGCATCAATCACGATGGGTAGTTCTCCGAGATTTCCGATGTATGACAATGATTTCGGGTGGGGCCGACCATTGGCTGTGAGAAGTGGTGGGACCAACAAATTTGACGGTAAGATCTCGGCTTTTCCCGGTAGAGACGGTGCAGGGAGCGTTGATCTTGAGGTTGTGTTGGCGCCTGAGACCATGGCGGGGCTTGAATCGGACGGTGAATTCATGCAATACGTATCAGTAATCATGTGAGTGACCCGCATAGTAGTGAAAACTAAAAACGTGATGACTCGGGAAATATTGAACGTGGTCGAACGTACAATATCCATTTGTCCTAGTTCGGAGGGCATTCAATGAGTTGAAGTCAATGGATAATAAGAGAATGCTTTGGACGGTCGTGATTTGCTTTTATAGCTTTTTCCTGATTAGATACATCCCTAGTAATTTGTATCTTTGAGGACAAGCTTAGAATTTCCCAAGTGGTCAAATTTAAGCATGAGTATTTATATTACTTGCTGTGTAAAAATAAAGTTACCTATTATTAGATCTTTTCATATTTCACCTTTTAGCAAAATTTTAACTAAGTATTGATGATAGATGACAATATAAACTTTTAAATTATTAACTTTAAATCCTAATTGTGATCTTAATATTATAGTATATGATTATAATCGAGATTATCGGTTCCAGTCCAATATGCAACTCTGTGTAAGCACAATATCGAGTTGAATAATCTCATATTGGATCGAATTCAATTTAAAATTCAATCAAACTCGAATTGTGCCGTTCAAATTTAGACTTGAGCTCGACTATCTAAATTATGAGCAGAAGTTCCCGACTCGGACTGAATTAAAATGTCAACTCTATATGGAAGCAAAAATGTGTATGAACTCACATAAATGCAGTGGTTTTGAGCAAAGCTCAGATAGAAGAGATATTCATTCACTTCACAGGACTTGGTTCACTGGATTCATCATTTTTACTACACAACTGACCATAGTTTGTGATCCAAACAATATATACAAGGAATGATCTGATGAACATGTCAAACAATCAAAGTACCTAAACCTCTCTGTAATGGCCTTTGCAGCCATATCGGGTCTACAACAATCGGCTAACCAGAACTTGTGGTTCTCTACTAATTCATGAATAGTGAACTTGTGGAGATGGGAAAATACGTTTTACCAGCCATTGAATAGGTCTAATAAACTGAGCTCTCTTCTTTCGCCAGAACCAAATTGCAGCATTATACTGCTCATTGCTTATTTTCTTAGTTGCGGCCCTCCAATCGTACTGTTCCATTTCTGTTTGTGCTGCTTTACCGATTGTTTCTCTCAATTCACGGTCGTTCAACAAAGGTTCTAGCTTGGCCAAGCAATCTTCAAGATTTCCAGGATTGAAAAGAAAGCCAGTTTTTCCCTCCTGCTCTGGGGGAATGATATCTGGGATTCCACCAGCACGAGCTCCAATTACGGGAATCCCTGAAGACATTGCCTCCAAGGCAACAAGTGCAAGTGTCTCCGATTCGGAAGGCATCACAAAGACATCTCCACTAGCATAAGCTTGCGAAAGCTCTTCTCCTCCCAGCACCCCGGTGAAAACTCCAGGCATTCCGGTGGAACATTTTCTCTAGCTCCACCCTGCCAAGAGAGAAGCCATTCCTCAGGTCAAACGAAGCAAATATGCTTGTCAGAACTGTTTGCGATTGTCATTACCTACAAGGCCCATCTCCATCTCCAATGAAGGCAATTCGTGCTTCAGGAAGTCTATCCATGACACTGCCAAACCAAGTTCACCAATAGTTTCACTTTGTAAAGAATCCAATGCACGAGCATAAACACAAGAGGTATTCGTAGTTCTGAATTTACGCGTGAGTACGAGACAGATACAGAGAAAGAGAAAAAAGAAGAGAACATCAAGTTGATACCTTTTGAGAAAATCCAAACTCTTCTCAACTCCCAGCCGTCCAACATGAACTATCAATGGTTTATCAGGTTCACCATTGCTGTTTAGACCAAAAACAGAACTCTGAGATGTTTCTCATGAATCTTTAACAAAATTGACAGAGAATAAATGAGAATTGACCTCACCTCAATCTCATTCTCATTTCGTGACAGCGATAATGAGGGTGGAAGCTTTCAGAATCAACACCCTTATTCCAAAGACGGATTTTATCAGCTGGAGAAAAGAAAAGAACTAACAAACAAAAAGCCAGTCATTTAACTTGGTGTTCAACAATGGAAAAAGAAAAGGCAACATCTTAAAGTATGATATTGGGTTCTCTACTGCTTTGCTGTAGTTCTTTAACACAGAAACTTGAATCTGCTATTCTTTGAAAAAAAGATCTTGAATACTTTGGTTATTGTGCAGATGTAAACTTGCAGAAAAATAAAGAAGACAGGTGTTTGTTTTACTCGGTTCGATAGTAAACACTATCTACATCCAAGGTTCCCACTTGATAGTGGTGGAAGAATTCACTATGAAGAATCAGGAGAAGAGAAACAGATACAGAGATGAGTGTGTTTTTACACTTGCAAAGAGCCTCACCAAGAAACCCTCATAGTACCCACACGTGTACCCTAGCAATCTCTGAATATTTTCTCTACTCTCTTTTTCACTCTCAACCACAGAAGCAGAATTTTATGCAATCACAGAAGCGGTAAAGGAATTAACATGGCTAACAGGTAGCAGAAATTAATACTAACCTAACTACAACAGTAACTTTCACAGACAGCCAAAGTGCATTATACCCGAGCAAAGACCCAGTCTTGCATGAGAGGTCCAAGCACGTTGACATCAGACTCCACTTTGTGAGGGATAAGATAGCTCAAGGCTTCTTCAACCTGGAAAAGATCAAAGGTGAGTTAATTCCTTCTGATTTCGGAACTAAAATACTAACACAAAAGAAGTTCATATTTTGCAGGGATTACTTACAGATTTCTGAAGCCCCATGACTCCGAAGGCAGATCTGACTGAACTCAATGAAGTGGAGAAAATTAGGGTTTCGGGATTTTTCAGATTTGGGGATTTTTTCTAGGGTTTTTTCAATTTGAGCTAGGATTGGTGAAGTAGGAGGGAAACCACATGAAATCAAAGTCGATTTCATCAGATCTCACAAATTTAGGAAAGTTAGGGTTGTCGGGTTTTTTGTGTTTCACTCACAGATGGGGGTTCTAAGTATGGATTAATGGAGAAGGAGGGAAAAGATGTGAGAAAAATCACTTGATTCTCCATCAATCCACATACAGAAGTAACAAAAGCAGGAAGAACATAAGAAGTTTGTGTCTGAGAGTTGTCGAAGAAGAGGAGGAGGAGAAGATTTTTACAGAGTTCCTTCAGCTGAAGCAGAACATAAGTGACTAATGCATAAAGACAACCACGTGAGTAAAAAGAAACAAGCTGAAGCAGTGTCGTTTTACATAAGCCAATTAATTCAAGGCACTGCACTCAAGCTTAAGATGCCGAACATCAATACGCTGTCGTGATAAAGCTAGTCAAAACGCAGGCATCATCCACTCAAAACGCCCAACGCAGCAACACATCATTAGCAAGTTAAAAGGCAAGCATAAAACGCAGCAGCCACAACACAATACGCAAAGCATATGAAGGTTCATTAGAGCTCACGTGGAAGTCACATGAGGGATGCCTAATTCAAGAGACAATCAGCCGAAAGCCATCTTCTTCAACTTTCAGCGGCTATAAAGGCAACACAGAGACTTCAGACAAGAACAGAACACATACTTCACACAGAAATTCAAAGCTTCAGTTTTCTTTGTATTCAGTAGTTGAAAGTAAAAAAGAGAATAGAGAAAATATTCAAAGATTGCTAGGTTACATGATGCGGACCAATTAGCTTTGGATTATATGGAAGATTTTGACCGTGGCAAGGTTTGCAGCAGGATGCGAAATAAGGCTTAAATTAGGAGCCCAATTTGGCCATTATAAATAGGCCTTATTGATGTTTTCTGAGACGAATACCTTATTTAATTTCAGAATTTGGCTTTGTCTTTCTTTCAAGATCGCCTGCCGCTCTTGTTCATCTTTTCGTCCAATCAAACGACATTGATTAAACTTCTGAACGAAGTCTAAACGTTCTTGTTACATTCGTAACTTCCGTTCTGCATCAGTTGGTATCAGAGCTAGATTCCTCCATGGCCGTCAATTACGAAGACCGTCTTACTACCTTAGAAACATCCGTGGTAAACTTATCCGATCAAATAGCAGAAATAAGACAGATGCTGGGAGAGCAGCTAAACCTAGGAAGGATTAACCATCCTC
>JAOTAX010000004.1:31980436-31993530 GCA_025629825.1 Erythroxylum guanchezii
GAGGACCTCCTTGCTTCTCATTATTAGTGGCAATATCATTAAAATCTCCTGTGCACAACCAAGGAAGACTGTCACGAGCCGCAAGAGAAGTAAGTAAATTCCACGAAGACCGTCTCCTATGAATTTTAGGAAACCCATAAAAATTAGTGTATCTCCAAACCTTGCCTTCAAACACAATCCGACAATCAATGCAATTATTAGAAAAAGAAGTAATAGTGAGGTCAACATTAGATTTCCATAAAAGACATAAACCACCTCCCATACCGACTCTATCAACATAAAAACAAGAATCAAAATGAATTAAATTATTGACTTCATCCAATCTACTACCATGCATACGTGTTTCAATTAAAAAAATCACATAAGGCCAAAAACTTATCGATAAATCTCTGAGCGTTCCTACTGTCCGGGGGTTGCCAATGCCCCGACAGTTCCAACTAACCAGTCTCATTGCCGTCGGCCATCCCGCTTCACGGGATTGGCCGTTGTCTTATGAATTGAAGTGAAAACTCCAGTTTGAGATCCAACTGTCGAATCAACATTCTTAGAAACAACAGAAGGTGGCTGTGTTTTCTCATTCCTTGGTCTCTTCTTACCATCATCTGTAAGACCCATTCTTTCCTTTTCGAGATCGCCAATACTCATTCGGTCTATAGAGTCTGTTTCCATCTGGCTCAACTCTGATCCCTCGTCATTCAAATTTGAACTTGCCCCAAATAAGTGACTCCTAAAATTTTGAGATGTTAAAACTCCTTGTACCATATTATTTGCACGAATATCTCCTTCGATAGTTAACGCCCTTGAAGCATGGTTTCCATCCTCACGCAACCATTGACTTACTGGACGACCAGACCGCCTTACCGGAGCTCGAAGCCGCTCATCCCACCCAAATCTCAATTCTTCCGGCTTCTTATGGAGGCGTAACTCACAGTAGGAGTCCGTATGACCCAAGATACCACACAAGAAGCAGTAAACAAATAACCTTTCGTAACTAAAGAGTGCATAGAACACTTCTCCATTGGCATCAACAAGTTTCTTCTTTCTCTTGAGAGGCTGACGGACGTCTAACCGAACTCTAACCCTCATTGGACTATCATTGAACATTGTGGACAATTTAGCATCATAGGCAATAAACTAGCCAACAAAATTCCCCAACGACTTGGCAACCTCTTCTCGCATAAACCCAGGTCGTAAATCTGCAACTAATAGCCAGACATCCACATGCAATAAAGGAATCCGGAGCGGGTCTTCTCCTCTCTCAATGGTATTCCAAACAAGTAAATGGCGATTAAACAACCACGATGAACCGTTCATAGCCCTCTCCATATCGACAGTATTATAGAACCGAAATAAAAAATGTTTTGCTCCCAGATCAGAAATCGTTATACCCCCTAAAGGATGCCAGAGGTCTGCAAAAACGGATTTCATGGATTGAAAGTTGATGTTGTTGTACGTGAGAAACATGCCCACAAGACAATAATCATAACCTTGTTGCTGAATGGCTGGTGCAATATCAAAAACCAGGGCTTCATCTTCATCGTTGTCACTAGGATTGGGGTTGGGGTTAAGCAAAGGTGGTTGATTTGGATTCATTGTTGTTTAGGGTTTAACAAAGAAACTGAATAAACGAAGGAACATGCCATAGAGAGCATACGAAAAGTTAATTTATTGTCATTATAATTAATTTATGAAAATAAAGATAATATTTAAATTTAAATTTAATTCAAAATTGATGAATAAGTTAAATTAACACAATTTTAAATTAATTCAATCTAATCTAAATTATAAATTAACTATTTTTATTTTCAATTAACATAAATTAATTAACTAAAGGTCAAATTTTTCTTATGCTCATATTGTTCTTTAGTTTATTTTAGGATTAATTTAAGAAAATTTTCTTAACTTTTAAAATTCTCGAAAAATTACTTTTTAATTTGTAATTTTAAAAACTCTTTATTTTAAATTTTATTTAAAAATAACGATAAAATACATACAATAATACAAAAATATGCTTGTATCAATCAAATATTATGCAATGATTTGACTAAATTTTAAAACTCGAACTAAACTAATTAAATCTTATTAATTAATTATAATTGAATTTAAGAGCTGAAATAAATAATTATATTAATAATATGTGATTAATTCAAGTTTGATATTTATATTATTTATGTTTGTTACCATTCTTTAATCAAAACTTTTTAAATTATTTTTCATAATTTAAAACAATTAAAAATTTGATGGCTTGGAGCTCAAATTCCAACATCAACTTGCTGTCCTGCTCCACAATTTTGTTTACCATAATGATCCTGTCGAGGTGTCCTCCTTTTACGTCACTTTCTGTTTACTATTCTCAATTTTAACCCACCACGTCATCTCTCTCCCTCCAACACATCTCCACTTTATATTAATCACAATATATATATATAATTAAACAAGTGGATAAAGTGAAATTACAAGCGCCAATTTCGACTCTGCTTCTATATAAACCCTACCATGGAAGCTCCTTCAAAACATACCAAACCCTCTCTGTATACTCTTCCATAGTTCAGAGCAAAGAAAGAACACAAAAATGCCTTGTGCTTCTACTACAACTATCGTCTCCAAATGCACCATATACCCACATCAGAAATCCGCCATTAAAACCCTCAAGCTCTCTGTTTCTGACCTTCCTATGCTCTCTTGCCAATACATCCAAAAGGGTGTTCTTCTTTCTTATCCACCTTACTCCATCAAGGACCTCATCACATGTCTGAAACAATCTCTCTCTGTCACTCTCACCCACTTCCCTCCCCTCGCTGGCCGACTCATCACCGACCAAAACGACCACGTTCACATCCTCTGCAACGATGACGGCGTTGAGTTCATACAAGCCAAAGCAGTACACTTGCTTGTTAACAGCATTCTGTCACCTCTCGATGTTCCTAACTGTTTTAAGGAGTTCTTCGCTTTTGACAAGACCCTCAGCTACTCCGGCCACTCCAAGCCTCTGGTTGCAGTCCAAGTCACGGAGCTCGCTGACGGCATCTTCATTGGATGCACGGTGAACCACGCAGTCGTTGACGGCACGTCGCTTTGGCATTTCTTCAACACTTTCGCTGAGTTTTGCAAAGGCGTCAAGAAAATTTCCAACTCTCCAGATTTCTCCAGGACCAGCGTGTTCAATTCTCCGGCCGTGCTCAGGTTCCCCCCAGGCGGACCCGAGGTCACTTTCTCCGGCAACGAGCCTTTGCGTGAGAGGATCTTCCATTTTAGCAGAGAATCGATACAGAAGCTTAAGCTCAGAGCCAACCATAACTTGATAAGCGGGATATTGGGTAACGGTTATAGCAATGGTAACTATAATAACGGCAACACTAACGGAAAACACGAAACAGCAGAAGTCCGTAACTGTAATAACGGCAACACTAACGGAAAACATGAAACGGCAGAAGTCGGTAACTGTAATAATGGCAATACTAACGGAAAACACGAAACGGCAGAAGTCTCGTCGTTTCAATCCCTCTGTGCACAACTCTGGCGTTCCGTGACACGTGCAAGAAACCTCTATTTTTCAAAAACGACCACATTCCGGATGGCGGTGAACTGCCGCCACCGTTTGAAGTCACGGCTCGACCCCTACTACTTCGGGAATGCAATTCAGAGCATCCCATCTGTAGCTTCTGCCGGCGAGCTGCTCTCCAGGGACCTGAGCTACGGGGCGGAGCTACTGCACCGAAACGTTGTCGCACACGACGACAGTACTGTGAGGAAGGGAATAGCAAGTTGGGAGAGAGAGCCGAGGCTGTTTCCGCTAGGAAACTCCGACGGAGCATCAATCACGATGGGTAGCTCTTCGAGATTTCCAATGTATGACAATGATTTCGGGTGGAGCCGACCATTGGCTGTGAGGAGTGGCGGGACCAACAAATTTGACGGTAAAATGTCGGCTTTTCCCGGTAGAGATGGTGCTGGGAGCATTGATCTTGAGGTTGTGTTGGCGCCTGAGACCATGGCGGGGCTTGAATTGGACGGGGAATTCATGCAGTACGTATCAATAACCATGTGAGTGACCCGCATAGTAGTGAAAACTAAAAACGTGATGACTCGGGAAGTATTGAACGTGGTCGAATGTACAATATCCACTTGCCCTAGTTCGGAGGGCGGTCAATAAGTTGAAGCCGATGGATAGTAAGAGGAATGCTTTGGACGGTGGTGGTTTGCTTTTATAACTTTTTCATGATTAGATACTTCCCTAGTAATTTGTATCTTAGAGGATAAGCTTAGAATTTCCCAAGTGGTCAAATTCAAGCATGGGGTATTTATACTACTTGCAGTGTAAAAATAAGGCTGCGTACTATTAGATCTTTTTCAGATTTCGCCTTTTAGCGAAATTTTAACTAAGTGTCGATGATGACGATAGTATAAACTTTGAATTATTAACTTTAAATCCTAATTCCGATCTTAGTATTATAGTATATGATTATAATCGAGATTATCGGTTCGAGTCTAATATGCAACTCTGTGTAAGCACACTATCGAGTGGAATAAACTCATCATTGGTCGAATTCAATTTAAGATTCAATCAAACTCGAATTGTACCACTCAAATTTAGACATGAGCTTGACTATCTTAATTATGAGCAGAAGTAGGCATGACTGAACTAAAATGTCAACTCTATATGGAAGCAAAAATGTGTATGAACTCACATAAATGCAGTGGTTTTGAGCAAAGCTCAGATAGAAGAGATATTCATTCACTTCACAGGACTTGGTTCACTGGATTCATCATTTTTACTACACAACTGACCATAGTTTGTGATCCAAACAATATATACAAGGAATGATCTGATGAACATGTCAAACAATCAAAGTACCTAAACCTCTCTGTAACATCCTTTGCGGCCATATCGGGTCTACAACAATCGGCTAACCAGAACTTGTGATTCTCTACTAATTCATGAATAGTGAACTTGTGGAGATGGGAAAATACGTTTTACCAGCCATTGAATAGGTCTAAGAAACTGAGCTCTCTTCTTTCGCCAGAACCAAATTGCAGCATTGTACTGCTCATTGCGTATTTTCTTAGTTGCGGCCCTCCAATCGTACTGTTCCATTTCTGTTCGTGCTGCTTTACCGATTGTTTCTCTCAATTCACGGTCGTTCAACAAAGGTTCTAGCTTGGCCAAGCAATCTTCAAGATCTCCAGGATTGAAGAGAAAGCCAGTTTTTCCCTCCTGCTCTGGGGGAATGATATCTGGGATTCCACCAGCACGAGCTCCAATTACAGGAATCCCCGAAGACATTGCCTCCAAGACGACAAGTCCAAGTGTCTCCGATTCGGAAGGCATCACAAAGACATCTCCACTAGAATAAGCTTGCGAAAGCTCTTCTCCTCCCAGCATCCCGGTGAAAACTGCAGGCATTCCGGTGAACATTTTTTCTAGCTCCACCCTGCCAAGAGAGAAGCCATTCCTCAGGTCAAACGAAGAAAATAAACTTCTCAGAACTATTTGCGATTGCCATTACCTATAAGGCCCATCTCCAATGAAGGCAATTCGTGCTTCAGGAAGTCTATCCATGACACTGCCAAACCAAGTTTACCAATGTTTCACTTTGTAAAGAATCCAATGCACGAGGATAAACACAAGAGGTATTCGTAGTTCTGAATGTACGCGTGTGTACGAGACGGACACAGAGTAAGAGAAAAAAGTAAGAGAACATCAAGTTGATACCTTTTGAGAAAATCCAAACTCTTCTCAACTCCCAGCCGTCCAACATGAACTATCAATGGTTTATCAGGTTCACCATTGCTGTTTAGACCAAAAACAGAACTCTTGAGATGTTTCTCATGAATCTTTAACAAAATTGATATAGAATAAATGAATTGACCTCACCTCAATCTCATTCTCATTTCGTGACAGCGATAACGAGGGTGGAAGCTTTCAGAATCAACACCCTTATTCCAAAGTCGGATTTTATTAGCTGGAGAAAAGAAAAGAACGAACAAACAAAAAGCCAGTCATTTAACTTGGTGTCAGCATCTTAAAGTATGATAATTTGGCAAAAGATCATGTAAGGATGCAGTCACCATTGTTAACTAAAATACCACAGAGAAACTCTTTTAAATGTAGATGAGCAAAAAGAACTCATTACAAAAGCTTAAAGTGGAAAGTGACAATGAATGGGGTGTCTCCATTCACCTGCTGTTACTCTAGCAGCTTCAAGATCCTTTGCAATGGCGGCTGACGGCACAAGCGTTAAATCAGCTGCTCTATGAAGGAATTCTGATAGGAAAAAGAGACACTATTGAGATTATCAATATCAAGACATTTGCGATCGCGATGGACTTCAAAAGAAAGGAAATGAAAGGAATCATACTTATAACCAACCACATTGGCTTCACCAGCCAACTAAATGTGTATCTTGGGATGTACCTGCAAACCAAATCAAGAATCAATCTCAGGTATAAAATCTTGTCATATACAATAAAGAAGCACAAAGAAGGGACATAAACTAGTGTCAGCACACTATTTCAGAAAATCATAGATACAAGAAGACTTACACAGGGACGTGGGTGTGATAAGACATAACTATGGGGACGCACAGTAACTTTGCTATAGCGAGTGCACCAAAAACCTGGAGCAGAGATTGCAGACAGTGAGTTATTCTTCCCACTAGTCATTGATTCTCAAGTTCTTAAAATACAAAGCTTACCATTATTCCAGGAGAAGATGCATGAATTATATCAGGCTTAAATCGTGCCACCTCTGAAATTATCCTCGGACTAAGTGCTAAAGAAAGAGGCACCTTTTGATACCAGGGGCAAGGGAAGCTGCAAAAGAAGGGACTTTGTGAGAACCATAAAAGGAACTTGCAACTAATTAAGCAGGAAAAGTAACAAGAAACCCAGTTCTATGAATAGTTTAACCAGCAGTTCCAGCTACTATAGACATTGAGATAGTAACTCCCATGTGCCTCAAGACGAGCTACTGGTTTACTGATATCAACATGTCCATTTAAATCATGTTATGACGAATTTAAACTTCGGGATTAAGAGAATCAACCTCCTTGAGCCAATCAGCTTTGCTCCATAAAACTCCAGAGGCACTCCTTCATGTGTTGTTACAACCATCACCTGTTTCACGGTTACGAAGCCGCATAATTAGTCCATCAATGTGAAAGTGATTATACCAGAAAGGGAAAGTGATGTCCATTACAACCACCTCATATTCTGTGAAAACCTCAATCAGGTAGAGATCTTCAGATGCTAAAAATATCAAAGCTATGGACATGCATCTCCAATTCAAAGAAGAAAATAGAGATTACCTCATCCCCCATTTCACGCAAGTACTTTATAAAGTTTTGGAACCGATTTTTGTACCCTGACACATATCTGCAAAGAGCAAAGAAGCCAATGTCATTCAATACCCAAATTCAAGTGGAAAGAATATCAACACTCGTAATTCCTGATTCTGTCTGCTATATCAATGGAGGACTCAACAACTGGAATTCATCAAAAGGACCTAACATAGGCAAAACTCAATCTAACCCTGTTTGGATGAGGAGTTGGTAATGGAACGGATGGAACGTAACATACTTCCATCGTTTGATTGATGGTTTTATAATGAAATGAAACGGAATGAGATGAAAGCGGAGAGTTTCAACTTTCATATTACGTCATTCTATCCTAAACAGTAAAAATAAGAAACTTCAGATTCGGGAGGTTTAGGATATAATGTAAACTAATAAACACGTACTACCTAATATGCCCTTAATAATTTTCTTAATATCAATTATTTCTTCTAATTCGAACCCCCTTTTTCCTTATTTATTTATTACGAACCACAAAAATTGTATATAATTAATAATATTTTTATGTTAATTATCCTTACCCTAATAATAATATTTTTTATATTATTATTAATAAATTGTATATAATTAGTAATAAAATAAAATTTTATTAATAAAAATAGAAAATATATAAAAAATTATTTTTTAATTGTTTGTATATATTTCTATATAAATAAAAATATAAATAAATTATTTGAAAATACAAATCGCATAGAATAAAATAAAATTTATTAAATAATTAATAATAATATTTTATATATTTAATAATAAAATGTATATAATTAATAATAAAATAATAAAATTTTTATTATTTTAAAATAGAAAATATTTAAAAAAATTATTTGTCACGGTTGTGACTTGAACCGTGACTTTTTAATTAGACATAATTTCTGTTTTAAGATCATAGCGCTAAACTTCCTGTAACAACCATTTTAATATCAGGAATATAATAGTCATTTATGATACATTATATTTCATTCCATCTAATATTTCGCTACATTACATTACGAACTCTTTCATCTGTCCCAAACAACTTGTCACTATATTATATTTCATTCCGTTATAAACTGTTACGTTCTGTTCCATTTTATTCCATTAATTAACATGTAACCAAACAATGCTCGAGTTCGATAAAAAGCAAATCAGCTGTTCACATTCCAAAATAACATGGAATCAAATTAGCAACAAGTTCAGTAAAAAAATACGTCTAATTACAGAACAAAACAGAAAGTGCAGAAAATGAAGACAAACTATTGTAATTGATTTCTTTGAGTTTGAATCAACCAGTAAGCTCCTAAGGACTGCAAGTGTTAGTGGGACTTGGGAAACAACAGTTCCCAGTTCCCATCTTTTTGTCACAACCCAGAAGTCGACGATCACGACGGAGCTAACATCAAAACCGAAGACAAGCAAGAACACAAAATCCAAAATAAAAAACAGGAAAATGAAGACTCACGCAAAAGGAGAAGGCTCGACAAAGAGGGCAATGCGCCGAGGCCTGGAAGTGGTCTCCAAATCGAGCAAAGGAGGAAGGTTATCTTCCTCTTCTTCTTTAAACTCTGTAACAGTCATGTTGTTAGCACCTGCAGCTTCACAAAGGTAGCTTCTTTTGTACCTTTGACTTATTTTCAAGCTATCAGATTCTATAAAGCGAGGTCCTTTACAAATAAGACAAACGGGTTTTGCTCTAAAAGAACCAAAACTTGAGAATCTAAGAGAGAATGGAGGTGGGAAGGAGGGAAAAGAAGAAGTGGAGGAAGACAAAGAAGAAGGAGACAGAGTGGGCTTTATAAAGAAAGAAGATGATGCTGTCATGATGAGGTTTTGGTAACCACTATGAGGAAGCGTGTGTTGTACAGAAAGTGAATCGTAGTAGCAAGCCAGAAAAGAGAGATTGGTTATGCCTTCCCGATTGGGAATCTATGAAGTAAATAAGCATAAAAATGAATATTCTCTCAAAGATAGGACCTTGAGCTTGAAGAGAGAATCGAAATGAGTGACTGTAAGCATATGCTTCTAATCTCAAAAGGTAATTTTCTATCCTGAGATGGACGTTATTGTTTTGGCTTATGATAACGTCTTCCCTACACTCCCCTTATAAGATGCGACTTTCAAACTGTCAATCCAACTATTTTTATTTTTTATTTAATAATAATATAATTAATAATTATTAAATAATTAATTATATTTAAATAATTTAACAAATCAATTAAAATCGAAATCAACAAATTAAGTTGAAAATAAAAATTGAAGTTAGATTTAAATAATTATCTTTTTACTTTTTTATAATAATAAAGTTATTATTTTCTTTAGAGTTTATATTAAATAATTAAACCGATAATTTAAAATAACTATAATAAATTAAGCTTGATTTAAACCATTAATTTAAAATAACTATAAAAATAATTATTTTGAATCGAGGTTTAGTTAGTTCAAAGTAGGGTTCAAGAATTAAGTAGGTGAGTTAATAACATTTGATTTATTCACGTGGGATATTTATGTCAAATATTTTTTTACTATTATTTTTAACAAAAGTATAAAATAATTTATTTTGAAAGAAATAACAATTATAAGAAAATTTAAAAAATTTTTAAATTGCTTAAACAATAAGAGAGATCCATGTTATCTCATATCATCTTTTTCAGTTAACTAGTTCTTAACAGAAATATGGATATCATTTCGTACTGGTAGATACTAACAAGTACGTACCATACCAGACCAAAACTAGTATAAAACAGAGGGTCAGTTGTACCGAATTTAAATACCAGCCAGTTTCAGATAGTACTAGTCGATATTCAAAATATCAGTCAAATATCAGTCGGTACTGAAAATTTTAAATAATAAGGGAGCTTTTTTGCAAAATTTTAAAAAAACTTTAAACTCTCCCCTCCCTTCAGCCTCTCCTTCTCCCCTCTTTTTTAAAAGTTTTTTAATTAATTATTTTATTTACTTCAATTTTTATAATTATTGTAAATTTTTAAAATAAAAATAAATTACTAATAATAATTATAAATTAAATAAAACTTAAAATAAATTATTTTTATTTAAATTTATTTAAATATTTTTATAATATTTATTAATCAAGTATTAATAAAAATATTTTATTTTTTAAAATAAATAATTTAAAAATTATAATTTAAAAATTAATATTTATTATATATATTTTTAATTATTAAATCAAAATTTATTTAAAATTTATATATTTTAAAAATATATTTTAAATTTAATTGTATTTATTAATAATTATTTAATTAATTTTATAAATTAATTTAAAATTGTGATTATTATTTATTATTATGATTTTGGAAGACATGGTTAAAAAAAGCAGTACAATTGTATAATATGATAATGAACTATTTTGTAATTTTTTTAAAAATTTAAAGATTATTTTATAAATTTAAAAAATTATCCGAAACGATACTCGGTATTAATCAGTATCGGTACTATAACCTAATTAGGTATCAAGTTCAATATGATATTCGTAACATTAATTCTTACTTTGCTATATTAAATATCATCCATATATTTATGTAGGGTCTACTTAAATGTGTTCAACAAATTAAATGACATTGAAACAACCTAATCGTGTATATATATATATATATATATGGACATTTCTGAAAATATTATCTTATTCTCACGTCATTTGACAGGTTGAAAAGACATCAAACTTCTTGTTCTTTTGGCCTTACTTGACCAACTTCCCAATCATTTTCGTTTAGAATGAAAAGACGTTAAAATATAAGCTATCTTTATCTTTATCCTAATAAGAAAACATGTAATCATCATCATTTAAACTTATATTGGGTAAGCTTTTAGGTTTACTTGATAAACTACAATCATATTTTTCTTTTTAGGAGTGATTATAAATTAAAATATCATAAAATTTTAAATTTAAATTGATTTAATTTAAAACACTCTAAAATATATACTTAAATTTGTATTTTAAATTACACATTAGAGTTAATTTTGGGTTGAAATTGTATCGAAAAAGTTCAAAATTAACTCAAAAATTGATTTGTCTTTTTTGAATTTATTTATTTAAATTAGTTTATCACAAATTACCGTATAACTTATCAAACAAAACTACGTTAGAATTATTAAAATTGATTTCTGTGACACGTGTAAGAAACCGTCATTTTTCCAAAACGACCACGTTTCGGATGGCAGTGAACTACCGCTACCATTTGAAGTCACGGTTCGACCTCTACTATTTTGGGAACTCAATTTAGAGCATCTCGACGGTAGCTTCTGCTAGGGAGTTGCTCTCCAGGTAGTTCTATGCAATTTCAACAGTATTTTGTTGTGCAGGACAATGTCCATGCTAAAGAGCAGTATTTTGTGAAGGCTCTCCGCTATCAACTTCTCTTTGTTCAGACATCACTAAAGTGTTGAAATAAATCTGGAGCCAATGGACCTTAAATCAAATCACACTGCTCCTATTCTCACTGATCAGTCAACACTATTTTTACTAGAATCACTAGGTTAGTAGACTTTACCTTGAATTTTGCAAATACTATTGTTTGAGAGAAAATCATATCGTGCCATTAACATTTAAAAACTATTTCGGGAAAAAAAAATTGTAACGACGTACTTCCAATTTATGTTGGAGATGACAAGACAGATGAAGATGCTTTCAAAGCAAGAGCATATTTTTGTTTGTTGGAATAAGTAGTGTATTCTGGTGTTACATGTTTATCTAATTGATTAACCGTGTGTCTGCTCAGTAGGTTCTAAGAGAGAGGAAATGTGGTTATGGCTTCTTAGTAACATCTGCGCCTAAGGAAAGTAATGCATATTACTCCCTCAGGGACCCATCAGAGGTACATACGTTCGCTTCTAGATGAAGCTCATGTTCAATGAAGTAATTGGTGTTGGTTTTTCAACTTGAAAAGTTTTAGTTAGCATTTATTTACGTTACTAGAAAGGGAACTATAGGTCCCGTAGCACTTAATGCCACATCTGAAAATACAACATTTGAAGGTGGAAAGGATGGGCCTATTACTGCAGTATAAATAACCATAGTTACTGGGATATTGATGTTTTTTTTAAGGATGGGCCTATTACTGCAATATGAGTAACTATACTTACTGGGATATAGATGAAGATGCTTTTAGGGCAATGTCTAGCTGGTTCATGGCATGAAGTACATATTGTGACGGAGGCCTTAGAATGACCTCTAAATCAAATATGGAAGGCGACACAAAAGGTAATGAACACTTTAAATCAAATATAGATGTCAAGGAATGAAATTACACAAAGGCAGCGTCAACATTAAGAGATATTTAGAGAAAGAAATTATTGAGATTAATTCAATGACTGCTGTGTTTTTTGTTATATCAGTTTCCACTTTTTTGGTGCTACTATACTATTTTATGCCAAGTTGGTTTGTCTAGATTTTGATTGTGCTCTTCTGCATTGGTGGTATTGAGGTATTGAATTCTTTGCTTTCTCATACTTATATATATGCTTCTGGAAAACTCATATGCACATGTGATAGGTGTTTTGTCGATCGGGAAAAAATGGACAATAAACTTATGCTAGGTGTAGCATGACATAATTCTTCAATCAAATCAAGTTTTCTAACGTCGGTTGAATTTCTTGGACTTCAATTAGTCAATATCTATCCATGTCATCTCTTGCAAGACTCCATCTATCAGTTAACACATTAATTTTAGAATGGACATTTTCATGTGTTAATGAGATTAACAATTAGTTACCGTTATGTACTTATATAACCACTTTTGCTAATTACAAGAGCTT
>JAOTAX010000004.1:31993630-32005700 GCA_025629825.1 Erythroxylum guanchezii
TTTGGAACCGATTTTTGTACCCTGACACATATCTGCAAAGAGCAAAGAAGCCAATGTCATTCAATACCCAAATTCAAATGGAAAGAATATCAAACACTCGTAGTTCCTGATTCTGTCTGCTTTATCAATGGAGGACTCAAAACTGGAATTCATCAAAAGGACCTAACATAGGCAAAACACAATCTAACCCTATTTGGTTGAGTGGTTGGTAATGGAACGGGATGGAACATAACATACTTCCATCGTTTGGTTGAAAATTTCATAATGGAATGAAACAGAATATGATGGAAGCGGAGTGTTTCATGTTACGTTCTATTCCATCTTAAACAGTAAAAATAAAAAACCTCCGATTCGGAAGGTTTCGGATATAATGTAAACTAATAAACACGTACTACCTAATATACCCTCAAGAATTTTTCTTAATACCAATTATTTCTTCTAATTCTAACCCCCTTGTTCCCTTACTCATTTATTACGAACCACAAAAATTATATATAATTAACAATATTTTTATATTAATTCTCCTTACCCTAATAGTAATATTTTTTATATTATTATTAATAAATTGTATAAAATTAATAATAAAATAAAAAATTTAATAAAATTTTATTAATGAAAATAGAAAATATATAAAAACTATTTATTAATTGTTTGTATATACTTCTATATAAATAAAAATATAAATAAATTATTTTAAATATAAATCACGTATAATATAATGAAATAAAATTTATTAAATAATTAATAATAATATGTTATATATTTAATAATAAAATGTATATAATTAATAATAAAATAATAAAACTTTTATTAAAACTTTTATTATTTTAAAATAGAAAAAAATTTAAAAAAATTATTTGTCATGGTTGTGAATTGAACCGTGACTTTTTAATTGGACATGATTTCTGTTTTAAAATCATAGCGTTAAACTTCCCGTAATAACCATTTTAATATCAGCAATATAATAGTCATTTATGATACATTAAATTTCATTCCATCCAATATTTCACTACATTACATTATGAACTCTTTCATTCTTCTTAAACAACTTGTCACTATATTATATTTCATTCCATTATAAACCAATCCGTTCTGTGCCATTCTATTTCATTAATTAACATCTAACCAAACAATGCTCGAGTTCGATAAAAAGCAAATCAGTTGTTCACATTCCAAAATAACATAGAATCAAATTAGCAACAAGTTTAGAAAATTTAATTTTTTTTAAAATTGCTTAGAAAATAAGAGAGATCCATGTTAAAAGATGATTTGATCCATCAGATCATCTTTTTTCAGTTAACCAGGAATATGGATATCATTTTGTGTCGATCGATATCGACTGGTACGTATTGTACAAGACTAAAATTGGTATAAAATGAAAGGTCAGTTGTATCGGGTTTAAATACCGGTTGGTATCGATCGGTACTGAAAAATTTAAAAATTAGAATAACTTCTTTTTAAAATTTTCAAAATTTCTTAAACTCTCCTCCCAATCTCTCACCTCTCCTTTTTTTGTAAAATTTTCAAAAAAATTTAAACTCTCTTCCCTATCTCTCGCCTCTCCTTCCCCCCTCTTTTTTCAAAGTTTTTTTAATTAGTTATTGTATTTACTTCAATTTTTATAATTGTTGTGAATTTTTAATTTTTTAAAATAAAAATAAATACTTTTTATTACTAATAATAATTATAAATTAAATAAAACTTAAAATAAATTATTTTTATTTAAATTTATTTTAATATTTTATATAATATTTATTAATAAAGTATTAATAAAATTATTTTATTTTTTAAAATAAATAATTTAGAAATTATTATTTATAAACTAATATTTATTTTTATATATTTTAATTATTAAATCAAAATTTATTTGAAATTTATATATTTTAAAAATATATTTTAAATTTAATTATATTTATTAATAATTATTAAATTAATTTTATAAATTAAATTAAAATTGTGATTATTATTTATTATTATGATTTTTGAAGACGTGGTAAAAAATATACAGTACAACTGTACAATAAACAATATATTGTTTTGTAATTTTTAAAAAAATTCAGGAACTATTTCATAAATTTTAAAAATTACCCGAAATGGTATCCAATATTAATTGGTATCAGTATAATACTATACCAGAACCCAATCCAGTACCAAATCTGATATGTTCCATTAAATATCATCTATATATTTATGTACTATTTCATAAATTTAAAAAATTATCCGAAACAATACCCAATATTAATTAGTATCAATATAGTACTGTACCAAAACCTAATCTAGTACTAAATTTAGTATGATCTATTAAATATCATCTATATATATATATATATATATATATATATATATATATACACGTAAGATCCCTACAACATTTGACCAAATTAAACGACACAAAATTGAAATTCTAATCGTGCTCGTATATAGATGTTGCATTCCTAGAAAGATTATCTTATTCTCGTGTCATTTGATAGGTGACATGAAAAGACATCAAACTTCTTGTTCTTCTTTTTGGCTTTACTTGACCAACTACCCAATCATTTTCGTTCAGAATGAAAAGACTTTAAATTATAAGCTATCTTTATCTTTATCTTAACAAGAAAACATGCAATCATCATCATTTAAACTTATATTGGGTGAACTTTTAGGTTTACTTGATGAACTACATCCGTATTTTTCTATTTAGGAGTGATTTTAAATAAAAATAATATAAAATTTTAATTTTAAAATGATTTAATTTAAACACTCTAAAATATTTATATATATACAATTATTCTCAATTATTTTATTTTCTTAATTTTGTATTTTAAATTACATATTATAATTAATTTTGGGTTGAAATTGTACCGAAAAAGTTAAAAATTAACTTAAAAATTGATTTATGATTTATTTATTTAAATTAGTTTATCACAAATTACCGTATAGCTTATCAAATAAAACGACGTTAGAATTAATAAAATTGATTTGACATAAATTTAGTAAATCAAGATACAAAAAAACTCGTGAGGGAGAATTTCGCCGTCCCACAAGGGTCCTATTCGGTTCGAATCCGAACTAGTCAGTTGTCTATGTGACACCAAATACCGAATGGCTTGATTTAAAAAATCAAGATACAAAATAAGTTTTTGCCCCCCAAAATTGATCAATTCAATTCTAACCCATTAACTTTAAGCTGAGCCGAGTCAATTTTGATCCATATCTTGTAAGGGTCGACGATTAAGAGTTTGCTTTAACCCTTCTTTTGACAAAATATAAGAACAACAAATGCATAATCTGAAGTTAAAAAGAGTCATTTACTTAATCATGCTTGTTAATTTTCTCAAATTGAAAAGAATGATATCCATGTGAGAAATATTTCAAACCTTTATATCTTAAAGAGTCTATTTACTAGTTAGAAGTAAGGTTGCGTACCACAAGATTTTTCTCAAATCTTACGTATCTACGAGATTTCTATTGAGTTGTTGTTTACATCTTTGTATATATAGAAAGGAAGGGACTTTTCTTTTTCAAAATTTCATAACAATTTTTAAAAAATTAAGACAAATTCGGATCAGGTTAAAACTTTCATATTATACCTCTCGATTTTTAACTAAATTTAAATTTTGGTCAACTAAATTTGGGTTTAGTCGAGACTCAAATGTCAACTCTATATATCTCTTGAGCCAATTGTTATGATTAAGAATGACAATGGGTCAAACCAAATGTGAGTCTACCCAAGCTTGAGTCTAATACTCGGGACACATGATCCAAGTTTGAACCCAATCAAACATTTTAAATTAAATTTAAAAAGTGATGTCATTTTTTTAAAAAATCTAAGCAAGGTCAAGCAATTGGAGCCTAATTGGAAGTTGAAAATTAGAAAAGTTGAAAACTTTGTCTAAAGTTGATCAAACTGGGCTCAAGCTCAGCCCGAGCCTGAGAACTAAAAAGATTCGAAGCCCAACCTGAAGCGGTCAAATTGGGATGAGCTAAGCCCTATTTTGCCAAGCCAAGCCTAGTTATGATTGTGCATACGAAGATGGTAAGCATTGCCTATTGATAAAAGTCTTCTCTCTTTTTTTTAAAAAAAAATACAAGGGAGATGAAACACAAAAGCTAAACAGCTACATAATACGTCTTTGGCCAAAAGCATACTGTTTGATGATCAATTTATTTGGCTAAGCAATGGTCTCGACATCATCATAAATTTTGTTGCTTAATTTGCTTTAACTAGGGAGGTGTAAAATCACACCTTGACTACGCCAATTTTGCATATTCAAAAAAATGTTGGGTGGTCTTTTTCATGTGATGGTTGAGTGAAGCTTAACACTGATGGTTCTTATAAGAGATCTTTGCAATGAGCTGCTGCTGGTGGTGTTATTAAGGATGTTGCTGGTGCTTGGTTAGGTGGATTTGTTCACGATATTAGTTATTGTTCTCCCCTTGAAGCAGAGTTGTAGGGTGTTTACTCGAGTTTTCTTTTGGCTTGGAACTTAAAATATCGTCGGGTGGAGTTAAACTCAGACTCTTTAATTGTCATTAATCTTCTATCAAACTCAATAAGGAAGAGTTTGACAAATTATTTTTTAGCTCAGGGTAGTAGGTTATTAATGACTAGAGAATGGGTAGTAAAACCGAGTCATATCTCTCGAAAAGAAAATCAATGTATTGATTGATTGGCTAAATCTACAAGTCTACATTAGATTGGTTTTATATACCTTTAAAACCCCCCAGATTGTCCAACCCTGCAGCATAAGGACATAGATAAAAGTCTTCTAATTTTGCTTTCATTTTCATTCTCTTTGTTTGCTTTACTGAAATGAGCTCGGACTCTTTTCTGGGTTAGACCAAGATATCGGTGGAGAAGATTAAAAAAATCTCATTTTTTATTTTAAATTAACCTAAATTAATTAATTAAAAGTCAAAATTCTAATGTAAAAGCTCAGATTCCAACATCAACTTGTTGTACGGATAGAAGGTGGCTGATGTTAATGGGTGGAAAGGTCGTGTTGTGCACAGATGACAGACGAAACGGGAGAGGCAAATTGATCCACTTGCTGTACTGCTTCACGATTTTGTATTTTTGCCACTTGTTTCATACAATGTCTACATCACTTTCTGTTTACTCTTCTCAATTTTAACCAACCACGTTATCTCTCTGTCTCCCGTTACATCTCCACTTTATATTACATCGACCAATTTGTTATAAATTAAGTTTAATTTCAAATCCTAATTTAATTTTTTAATCATATCTTAAAGACTTTTCAATAAAATTTATTGTCGTTATAATTAATTTATGAAAATAAAGATAATATTTTAATTTTAATTTAATTCAAAATTAATAAATAAAGTTAAATTAACTAAATTTTAAATCAATTCAATCCGATGTAAATTAAAAATTAACTATTTTATTTTCAAGTCATCTAAAAAGTCAAATTTTGCTCGTATTTTTCTTTAGTTTATTTTAGGATTAATTTAAGAAAATTTTCTTAACTTTTAAAATTCTCAAAAATTACTTTTTAATTTTTAATTTTGGAAAACTCTTTATTTTATATTTTATTTAAAAATAGCGACAAAATACACGCAATAATATGAAGATACGCTTATATTAATCAAATGTTATACAATGATTGAACTAAATTCTAAAACTCGAACTGAACTAATTAAATCTTATTAATTAATTATAATTGAATTTAAGAGATAAAATAAATAAATATATTAATAATATTTGATTAATTCTAAGTTTGATATTTATATTATTTATGTTTGTTACTATTCTTTAATTAAAACTTTTTAAATTATTTTTCACAATTTAAAATAATTAAAAAATTTGATGTCTTAGAGCTCAAATTCCAACATCAACTTGGTGTCCTGCTCCACAATTTTGTTTACCATAATGATCCTGTCGAGGTGTTCCCCTTTAAATAAGATCATTTGTTCGGTTTTATGATTTCTTATTATGTTCAGTAAATCTCAGCCATTTATTTATGTAGGTCTCATGTAAACTTTATATAAATAAATATAGAACACGCATAAATAAATGGCTGAGATTCAATAAACATAATAAAAATTCATAAAAATTGTACGAAAAATCTGAACTCATTCACCTTCTACGTCACTTTCTGTTTACTCTTCTCAATTTTAACCCACCGCGTCATCTCTCTCCCTCCAACACATCTCCACTTTATGTTAATCACAAAATATATATAATTAAACAAGTGGATAAAGTGCAATTACAAGCGCCAAGTTCGACTCTTCTTCTATATAAACCCTACCATGGAAGCTCCTTCAAAACATACCAAACCCTCTCTTTATACTCTTCCATAGTTCAGATCTGAGAAAGAACACAAAAATGCCTTGTGATTCTACTAAAACTATCGTTTCCAAATGCATGATATCACTCACATCAGAAATCCGCCATTAAAACCCTCAAGCTCTCCGTCTCTGACCTTCCTGCGCTCTCTTGCCAATAAATCCAAAAAGATGTTCTTCTTACTTATCCACGTTACTCCATCAAAGACCTCATCACATGTCTGAAACAGTCTCTCTCTATCACTCTCACCCACTTCCCTCCCCTCGCTGGCCAACTCATTACCGACTAAAACGGCCACGTTCACGTCTTCTGCAACGATGCCGGCGTTGAGTTCATACAAGCCAAAGCAGTGCACTTGCTTGTTAACAACATTCTGTCACCTCTCGATGTTCCTAACTGTTTTAAGGAGTTCTTCACTTTCGACAACACACTCAGCTAGGGGGGAACCTGAGCACGGCCGGAGAATTGAACACGCTGGTCCTGGAGAAATCTGGCGAGCTGGAAATTTTCTTGACGCCTTTGCAAAACTCAGCGGAACTGTTGAAGAAATGCCAAAGCGACGTGCCGTCCATGACTGCGTGGTTCACTGTGCATCCAATGAAGATGACGTCAGCGAGTTCCGTGACTTGGGCCGCAACCAGGGGCTTGGAGTGGCCGGAGTAGCTGAGGGTCTTGTCGAAAGCGAAGAACTCCTTAAAACAGTTAGGAACATCGAGAGGTGACAGAATGCCGTTAACAAGCAAGTGTACTTCTTTGGCTTGTATGAACTCAACGCCGTCGTCGTTCCAGAGGATGTGAACGTGGCCGTTTTGGTCGGTGATGAGTCGGCCAGCGAGGGGAGGGAAGTGGGTGAGAGTGACAGAGAGAGAATGTTTCAAAAATGTGATGAGGTCTTTGATGGAGTAAGGTGGATAAGAAAGAAGAACACCCTTTTGGATGTATTGGCAAGAGAGCATAGGAAGGTCAGAAACAGAGAGCTGGAGGGTTTTAATGGCGGATTTCTGATATGAATATATGGTGCATTTGGAGCCGGTAGATGGAGTAGAAGCACAAGGCATTTTTGCGTTATTTATTTGCTCTGAACTATGGGAGAGTATGAAGAGAGGGTTTGGTACGTTTTGAAGGTGCTTCCATGGTATGGTAGGGTTTGTGTAGGAGAAGAATCAGTCGAACTTGGCGGCTGGCGCTTGTAATTTCACTTTATCCATTTGTTTAATTATATATATATATATATATGAATAACTCTGTTTCAACCTGTTTTGTGTCGAACACAACGTTGTTTTGCATATAATATAATAATCGATGTCGTATTGAATGGGAACAGAGGATTCGATTCATGTGTGGTAGGGAGAGAGATGACGTGGTTGGTTAAAATTGAGAAGAGTGAACAGAGAGTGATGTAGGAGGAGGACAGCTGGAGTGGACAGTCATTACATGAAGAAAGTGAACAAGTTGATGTTGGAATTTGAGCTTTTACATTAAAAGACAATTTTTTTTATAAAATTAAAAATTAAAAATTATGAAAAATATCTTTTAATTTTTCAGTATTAACAAAAAAGGTTTTGATTAAAGCATAATAACAAATATACATCTTATCAAACAAGAAATTAATTAAATAATATTAATTTAATTTTTAAATTTAATTATATCTAATTAAGTATAATTTAAATTAATTATTTAAAAAATTATAATACATTATTAATTTGAGTCGGGTTTAATTAGTTGAGAATAACAATTTATTTTATTCTTAAATTTATAATAAAGTTTAAGATTTTTTAAAAAGATTAATTAATTAAAAATAAAATAATATTAATACTAAGAAAAATATTTTATTGTCGCGGTATCTTTTTTCCATATTTTGATTGGGTTGGGATTATCTAATTTTAGGGATCAGATTTCTTGTTCCAGTTATGATATTCTTATCATATTTTATTAAATCTTATCTACATATTTATATTGACCCCATATATATATATATATATATATGAGATTTAATAAATTTAACAAAATAACTGACTCAGAAGATTAGACGTGGAAAAAAAAAAAGGATCGGAAAGTAACAGAGTATCTGAATCCTTCTTATTCAATAAATACACCCTACAACCTTGACAAGCGGTCTTGTTGTCTCTTCACTCTCCACTTCTCACTTCCCTCAACTTCATCATTATTCATCACTATAGCTCTTCCTATAAACACTAACAGAACCCATTTTTTCCTGTGTTATTGGAACTTCATATGTATATTAGACATAACACTCACACATAGTTGTCTGTCCCACTGTCTCCTGGTTCAGAATAATGTCTGAAAGAGCAAGCAAGCGAGTGAGTTTCAGTCCTGACGATCTCAACGTGAAGAAGCCATCGATGATTCTCAAGCATGGAGTAGGGACCATAGTTGGAGAAAACACGAGGAGGGTTGTCGGAATTTTCAGCTTTGGACTGACCAAAAGCTCAAAACCGTCTCCGGGGAGAGTTTTAAGACGGCTTGGAGCTAAAGTGGCGACAGTTCTATGTTTTGTGTCCCCCGCAAGGAAGACAACGTCATCATCTTCAGGTAAAGTAACGTCGGAGAGTTTGGCGAGATCAAGATCGAGATCGCTTGCTGACCCTGAGGATTCACGAAGAGCTGAAGCTATAAAAGATTGCATCGAGTTCTTGAATTCTTCGTCCTCGATGTCAAGGCTAAACTCAGTTTCTGCAGATTAATGTTCTTGATATATCATATTGGTTTCAAGTTTTGTGAACTAAATGTTGAGATTTAAGAACTCTATGGTGATTAGTTCAAAATTAGAAACCATTGTCTAAATTCAATGAAATTATGTAACTTGTATCTCTTTAAGAGGATACGCATCAAACACCCGATTTCAACATCATTACAGCTAAGGGAAGCGGACATGTTCAGACATAGGCCATCCTTCTGTTACTGTCTTGTCTGTTCAACATTATAGGCGGTCCGGTCATTTGATTCATGCCAAGTGAGTCAGTCAGTTAGTTGTTTCCCACTTGTTCTTTCACTTCATTTCAGTGTTTCATTACAATTTTGTTTCTCTGATTGATCACGAAAAACAATTATAACAAACTTTTCTGTAACAATCCTCAATGGTAGGAGAGACAATTCCCTGGTACAATAATTTGTGGTCTATTTCTAGTGATAAATAAGATGATGGGATTGTTCATACCTTCCTTAACATAATTTGTCTCGAGTATTAACAATAGTGATGGGGACATGAAGAGAAAAACTCAAAACTTGTGATGTTATGTATACAAGGTAAGCTTTTCAAGCTCTCGTATGCTTTGACCAGAAGAGGCCTTTTTCAGTTCAAGAGCTGTTTTGTAAGGAGGGGCAATAGGGGGTTGTACAGGATCCAAGCTCTGGTATGAGCCATCAGCAGCTTTTGGCAGTGGATATGATCGGTCTGAGTCATAGCCACTGAGGTCCCCGCAGGCCAGAAATTGGATGTAAACCTTATTTGCTCCTTCCAACCACCCACTACTGCAATCTGTCGTGACATAGACAGTGTGAAGAACATTGAAACACTAACAATTGACCAGTCTATAACAGGGCCAGTGCAGAACCAGCTCTGAGAATTCAAGCACAATAGTGAAACCCCTTGCTTCAATTGTTCATAGTCTTCCCCAAGACCAAAAGCAAGTTCCATTCAATATGACAAAAGGCAGGATCTTTTTTCAAGTTTTACTTGCAATAGGCTAAGACTGGAAACAACCAGCCCTAGTAAAACAAATCCAAGCAGGGGTACAACTGTTTATAGATTTCATGAAAAGAAAATCCTTTTACTTTTAACTTTTGCATAGATGATTTCAGTATTTAACGATACGCAATGATTATAGTCCACCGTTAATAATATTTAACGATGCACAACGATTATGTTTATTAGCACAAGGAGATGATAGATGAGTTGTAAATCTTGCCATTTATGGTCATAGATTCTCCTAGAGCAGGGACTACATGAGATCTGAGATGGCACAGCAATTTTATTTGTCATTGACTGCAAAAGATTGAAAGATTCAAGATATTATCCCTTGAGAAAAGGGAAATGACGACATCTGCAATCAAAGTTCAAAAGATGTTCTTATTGAAACATAGAATGGAAAACTAAGATTTGTTCTTGATTACAAGTACAGATTTTTACATGCAAGCATGCACATGTGCTCACACTACAAAAATGAAAAAAGGAAGGTGATGCTGACATACCTAGGTCATCAGCTCCAGAGGGGCTTCCCACCTTTTCCAGGAGGCGATGCAAGTCTTTCGGGTTAAATCCCTCAGGAGGTGTATAATTCTCACAAACAGCAAATGCCTCTGCAAGTTTAACAATACAATATCAGATTCCGGCATTCAGTGCAATGCATAATTCCTGCCTTTGCAAGTCGATTTTATCAACTTTAGGTTTGCATGCCTAATAGATATGTGGATTCCACTCAAACCCTTCTTGACAACGGCAAACTGCTGCATATCTTCAGCAATCCAATCCAAAACGTCAGACCATTTTTGCTTTTTATCATATCCATGTTATCTCCACTTGAAATGGCAACAAATTATAGCGATAGACACATTTAATGTGTTGAAATCAAAGTTTCTGTCAGAATTTTTACAGGTTATTGGAGCAATAAATCATACCATTCACAATAAGCTTAGTAATCACTAATTTCTAGAAACGTTGTTTCCATTCTTAGCAATATAGTGTGACGTATAGTTCTAGATGTACAAAATCCTTGTTCACCTGAAAATCTATATCGATGTTCAGCTTCTGCATAATGTATTGTGCAGACACTAAGAAGAGAATATAAAGCATATATTACAACAAAGTATCCCCTTACCTATGCTTGAATTACGGCTGCTTTTTGGTTTTGCAAATGTTACCACAGGAAAGAATAACTTCAACTGTTCAAACAGAAGAAATAAAAAAAAAGCTTTAGTTTTCAGCACAGCATTCTCACATACTGGTAAGACACAAACAGAACAATTCTAATGTAGCAGTTTGGGTATTAGCACCCGTCCAAATACTTGCTACAACTATAGTAGTATTTGATTTAACTAATAATAAAAATCCAGAAAGGGGAAAATGGAAAATTGAAAAATAAAAGAAGATTGCAGAAAGAGAATGGTTAATACTTCTTATCATATAGTGATGGAGAAGTTGACTGTTCAATTGCTAACAGTTCTATGGATGACTGGCTGCTTTCATTACAAGCCTAATATCTTGCTTTTTATTTCTTCTGTGATCAACATAATGGATGAATACGTTTTCACATCTTAGCATTACTTCCCCTCCTAACTCAAAACGTCTTAATATGTGGAACACTCGGGTATCAATTATCCTTGAATGCTGGTTCATAATTTAAGTAATATGCAATTCACCAAATCATATAAGAACCCAAAACTGGGATGCCAAACAAGTATCCTATTTACCTGGCAGTATAGAAGACTTGTATCTTTTCCACGGAATATTTTTGCCATAAACTTCCCACCTTCTCGAAGTATGTGTGTGACAATGGTTAAACCCTGCATAAACAGCAAGTCAGCCACTATAGTGTAGCATAAACTTCAATAAATTTCACACTATCTCTAGAAACAAGGACTAGAAAGTAACAAAGGAGAAGTACACAAGCTCAATGATATAATTCCATGTGCTCCCACTTAACCACACATTAGTTGCTGCAGAAGTCTGGGGCTCACCGCAAGAATGAGCTGAGACTGAACAAATTCATCCATGTCATGAAGACCAGTGACTGCAAATAAACACAGCACAAGGATGTCATA
>JAOTAX010000004.1:32005800-32022258 GCA_025629825.1 Erythroxylum guanchezii
AAAATTCAGAAATTTGTATGAACATGAACATGTCAATGAAGAAGATGTAACAGAAGTTTTAACATCTCACCTTGCATGTTGACATGAATTCCTGATCAGTTCCTGGATCTCCTAAGCCTAAATCTGGCAATTCCTTCCGAAATTCCTGCAAGATAACATCTCTTTTATGTTCTCCAACAAGATTTCCAGGTTTTTTCACACACCCTGTTGCTCTTCCTGATTTTGTGACCTCTAACTCAGTTCCAACAACCTTGTCAACTCCTAAAAAGCTCTTCACAAACGGTTCAACCATCATTCTAGGATTAGCAGTAACCATATATCTCTTACCAAACGAGTTGAACACTCTCCAAGTTTCTGGATGCACATCATCAACAAAAAATCTAGGTAAAACAGACCTTGAGACAGTCTCAATGTCTTTTATTTTAAGTCTAGATAAGGCAATGAAAATGAAAATCTGTATCGCCATTGCCTCTGACATAAACAAGTTCGTCAAGTACACAAATGGGTAAGAAGCTAAAGAAGTAAAGCTCTCAGGAGACTCCCAGCTTCAAGAGCCATGAGCAAGAAGTAAGGAAAAGAACTTCTTGACACGAGAAGACTGCCATCTAAGTCTGCAACCACCGTCTAATTGCTCATCCCTCAGTGCTACATTTGGTGATAGGTTGAAAATGACGATGACCCTTCATGACCATAACACAAATTTTGATCAGAGAGTTCATGTTAGTAGTTGTAATAAGCTATGCTGATAACAAAAACAGAGAGAAGGAGACTCGAGCTTTATAGAAGAGGAGGAGAGAGATGCATGGATGTGACAATGTGCATGAATAAATAGAGAGAGCGCTATAATAATTACATGTTTCAATTCGATTCTTAATTTAAAATTTTAACTTAAATTATTTTTTAAAAAAAAAGAAATTGATTAAATGAATAAATAGAGGTTACAAATACAAGAGAGGTCCAGGATAAGAGCACTGAAAATAGACAAACAAGAGAGCCTATCCCATCATATTAGCAGTAAACATTGTAAGGAACAAGATGCATTATGAAAAGCTACTGTCCAAGTAGATCCTTAGATGCGAAGAGAGGAGCGTAGTGTTGGGCTGCATCGTTGTTGTAGCTTCTTCGTCAGAATGATCTTCTGAACCTCTATTAAAATTGAGGAAATGAGGCACTCCTTCGTGGATGATTGATGTTTGAATCTTCGGAGATTTCGCTCTCTCCATAACCTATAGGTACAAACACCCAAAACAATGATGTGGATAGGTGATTGTGCAGTAAGACTTTCTGTATCTCCAAGATGGTTATGCCTGGATTCACCCAAGAACAAGTAGTAGTGACACAATTCCAAATTGACTTGTTGAAAGGACAATCAAAAAAGAGGTGGTTGCAAGATTCATTTTGCATGGAGCACATTGGACAATTGATGTCCATATGGATATAAGGAATTTGGTCCACTGTAGAGAGCTTGTTCTGGATAGCTAACTAGTATATGAAAGACATCCGCGGCATTAAGAACTTATTCCATACCTTTGAGGCCCAAGGGAATGTTGGTCGATGTTCGCGTAAGTTATCAAAAAAGACACCATTAGTGAGCTTCTCAATAGGAATACCTTTCCAGAAAAAGATATCCATTTTAGATAGGGTGGGAAGATAACTAGGCCGAAATTGCATTAGATTTCTGGGAAAATTTCGACCATTACCTTCAATGAATGAGTTCATCCGGTTTCTGAGGGGGAAGGCTGAAGATGCTCTTGGGAAAGGAATCAGGTTAATTAAGGGCCCCCTATTGGACCAATTGTCAAACCACAAGGAAGCTCGGCAGCCATCCTTTATCTTACAGGAGCTTTCATGATGGATAGCATCTCTTAATTTCAACGGCTGAATAAGAAAACAAGAGTGTGTACTTTTCGGTTTGATTGCCCAGATGTTAAACCCCTTAAGAAAATATACATGGAGTCATTTGATCCACAAACTCTTCTTGTCCTCTAAGATCCATCATAGCCTTTTGAGAATGAAGGAATGATTAGTAGCTTTAATTGAGAGAATGTTCAGACCTCCTTCTTGTTTCGTAAAACAGATATCGGCCCATTTGACCTTTGCAGCACCCGGAGAACCATTTGGATGATTCCACAGAAAAGATCTAAGAATTCTTTCTATATCTTTGATAACACTTTCTGTTAAGAATATATGAGAGCTCCAGTACACATGTAAGGAATTTAGGACGGATTTAATGAGTTAGAGCTTACCCGCATAAGAAAGAGTTTTGTTCACCCAGGATTTGACTCGCATCTGTATCCTATCCAATAGAGGTCTACATTCTGAAAAGGTTAGCCTCTTTGTCGACAATGGAAAGCCAAGGTAAACCAGAGGGGGAGTTTGCAATCTCATTCCAGTTGCTTCTGTAATATTGCATTCCATGTGAGTTGCACTTTTAGACAGTAAGAAAAGGCTTTTATGTGGATTAAGATGGAGTCCAGAAGTTTTCTTGAAGACATTGAGGGCGTGCATAAAGGAGCGAATGGATTCCATATCAGCCCTGCAAAAAAGAAGAAGGTCATCTGCAAAACAAAGATTGGTAAGATCAAGTTTCTTGCACTTGGTATAGTGTTTGAAGTTGGGGTTCGAAGAAATCTCCTTCTTTATAATGGCATTCAGGACTTCCATGGCAAGAATGAAAAGGTATGGGGAGATAGGATCACCCTGCCTTAGACCCCTCGCTGCTTTGAAAGATGGGGAGGGAGAGCCATTAACAAGAATCGAGAAGGATGCTGAAGTTATACATTCAAGGATCCACCGGGTGAACTGAGCTGGGAACCCATAAGCATTCAACATAGAGTGCAAGAATTGCCAACTGATACTATCAAAAGCTTTATGGAAGTCAATCTTCATAGTGCAGTTCGGAGGGCTGCTCACAGTAGAATAACCCTTAAGTAGCTCCTGAACAATAAGTATGTTGTCACCAATGTGTCTATCCGCCATGAAAGCATTTTGATTGTCATTAATCAAAGGTGCAAGGACTCCCTTCAATCTATCAGCCAGAATTTTTGATATCACTTTATAAATGAAGTTAGCACAAGAAATGGGTCGGTAATCCGCAAAGCTTTATGGATTTGAGCCTTTAGGAACCAGACACAAGAAGGTTTTGTTGATTTCCTTAAGAAGGATTCCATTTTTAAAGAATTCATGAATTGCCTCCTTGACAAAGCCACCTATGATCTTCCAAGAATGTTGGGAAAAATAACCATTAAGTCTATCAGGGCCCGGGGCTTTCTTCCCATTCATTCCAAATATGCACTTCTCAATCTCACTGTCCTCTACTGGTCTGATTAGCAGATTTATATCTGCCGCAGTAAGTTGATGGAGGTTGAGCTAGTGGAGGTCTCCACTTGAAATATCTGATGGCACTTCAGAACCAAATGAAGAGCTAAAGAACTGGAATGCTTCGCAATGTATTTCCTTCAGATCCGTGATGACTGAGCCATTATGGGGAGTGATGGATAGGATCTTATTTCTGTTCTTTTGGGCCAAAATTGAATGGAAGAAGAATTGTGTGCAACTATCCCCATCCTGGAGCCAATTCACCCTAGCTCTCTGCTGTAAAAGAGAGGAGTGATTATTGAGCGCTTGTAGGTAATTTGAGAGAGCCTGCTTCTCTTGATCAATTAAAGTTGGAATATCAGGATTGGAGGATAATATGGACTGAATTCTTGACAACTCCAATCTAGTGTTATTGATAGCTTCAGCAGTAGGACCTTTGGAAGAGTTCAGAAGCTTCAGGTGATGCTTGATCACTTTTAACCTTTGAGTACAGCATAATTGTTTTGTTCCCCTAATAGAGTGCATAACCCCTTCTTTGCAAGCAATAGGAAAACCTGGATCATGAACCAGATGATTGTTGAATCGGAAGGGGTGGCGATTAGCTGCAGGAGTAGACAGATTTGACACAAATATTGGTGTATGATTCGAAAACAAAGGGTCCATAAAATTGCCCAGACTATTGGGAAAGTGTTGAAGCCAAAGATCGTTAACAAGAGCTCGGTCTAATTTTTTCTGGATGTGCCATCTAGCTTTTTGTTTGTTTGACCATATGAAGCAGTGGCCAATAGATTTAAGGTCGGTTAACTTTACATGATCTACACAATCCCACAAATCTGTTGAGGAAGTCCGTAGGTTGATATTGCCCTGTGCTTCTGTAGCATAAAGGGTGGAGTTGAAATCCCCACTAACAAGCCATGGTTTATTGATGGTAGTACTAATCTGTCGTATGGAGTTCCAAAGATCTCGTCGTTGGAATTCAAAATTGCTAGCATAAATAAAAGAAAAATTCAGTTGAACATTCCCCTGCAAAATTTGTACATGAAGGTGCATAAGTTGGTCAGTAGCTTCGATGAGATCGACTTTAGCCTCCTCGGAGTTGTAACAAAAAATTATCCTTCCATAAGCATGATGAGTATGATTAGAACAGACTCTCCATTGAGATCCCAAAATATTCAACTTATTAAGATTCAACAACCTAATTTTTGTTTCCAATAACCCAAGTAAGATAGGTTTCTCATGCCATACAAAATCCTTCAGAGCTAACAATTTTGAAGGGCAGTTTATTCGTCTGACATTCCATGCCAAGATAGTCATATAAAATTAGAGGTAGTTTTGAGGCTTTTACTCTTGCCTCGTTGGGATTTTCTTTTTGAAAGGGAGTGAGAATTACCACTGTCTTCATCCTTAGGAAAATCTTGAGCCAAGCTTGGATTACCCCCTGCCACAGCCATATTGTCCTGAGAAGAATTAGTAGTGTATGAAGCCTCTTTGTGCTCAGAATCAACTTCAACAGGTAAAGGAACAGCACAAGGAAGGGTAGCTTCTGCAACAGGTAAAGTAACAACACAAGGAAGGTTAGCTTCCACAAGATTTGAATCATGCAAGGGGCCATTTTCTAGCCCCACAGAGGGGGAGGTTCTACCCGTAGGCAGTAGGGAAACCATTTGGGGCATAACCGAATCAACTATGTCCACATTGCAATTCATAGATTCAGAAACATTCAAACAACTAGTACCCTCATCACCTTGATTCATCAGCTCTTGGTAAGTACCCATCTTAAAAGTTTTACCTGTGGGTCTCCAGATAGCAGGTTGAATTTTGGTAGGAGGCCTCTAATGGTAGGAAATCGCAATGCTGTCTTCCCATAAGCAATTCCCCTCTCCTAGCCTCATGATTGGTATTTCATCAGGGAGGGCCTTAGAAGCTTCAATACTCACACATATACGGGCATAGCCGATTCTCTTCTTGGTGGCTGTGTTTTCATCCATGCACAAAGGTTTGCCAATGTAGTTATCCAATTGACTGAGTCTTGCAGTAGTCCAATACTCAAGGGGGACGTTATGAAAGTTAATCCAGATAAGGAGATTCTGAATTTTTATGGTTTCAAATTTCAGTCCAAGCTACCATTTTTGCAGAAAGATTGGTTGGCTCCCGAAGTGCCATGGCCCTTCCTCCAATATTCGATTGGCAAAAGATGTGGCGGTGAAAATGAAGAGAATGAGATTGTCTTCTGTGAGCAGGACATCTACGAGACCTCTGCTTTTTCATAACTTGTTGGCCCAACGCAGAATAACAGGGAACAGTGGTCTGTGGTCTAGGAAGAAGCTGACTAAAGTAGCTTTCCATAAGTTAGCACCTTCTTGAAGTGTAGCAAGATCTGGATAGACAATGAATTTGCCTTCAATTTCAGACGGTGGTTTATAGGAGAGTGTAGAATCTATGGTGTCGCCTACCACTTGTTTCCAGGTTTTCGGGGGGCTAGGGACAGCACCAGGGGTAGAAATCTGTGGAGGAGGAGGATGAGGGAGGGCGAGGTCGAAACGCAGAGGGGGGAAATCAACAGCCTTGGAGGAAGCGGACATGGTGACGATGGGCGGGAAAAATGGAAAAGCAGAGATGTAAAGGGAAGGTCAGGGAAGTGCTGGCAAAGCGACAAGAAAGAGTGGAGATGGTTAAGAAGGAAGAAGGCTAGGAAAAAATGGTCGGAAACAAGATCAGGTGAGAGAGAATCGGCGAAGAAACCAAAAGGAAGGGAAGGACTCTCACGCTCTAATCCATTCTCGCTAACCCATTGAGATGGCGTTCAAGCCTTTTCTCGACAAGGCACACGCTGCAATGGAGAAGTCCTATCCTGCTCGTGTGCTCGACGACGAGATCCAAGTGGATCTCGCCCACAAGAGGCAATCCCGACGACGAGATCCGGTAAAGTGAGTCTCAACAGTAAAGTGTGTCTCAACAGTTAGTTTTGCTTTGTCAAGCTTTCTCTTTAGTCTATATTTGATGTTCATACTCCACAAGTTTCGTCTTTATTTTTTAAATTTTTTTAATGATTATGAGATTTTTCTAAAAAAATTTAAACTATAAAAAAAGTTTGTCTTTTATTTTAATAATTTATAGTTAAGTGATTATATTTTGATTAATTATAATTCTAGCCTCTTAGGAGTGGTCGAATTGATAAAGTGAAGAGGTTTGAGGTCAAAAAATTTTGTGTTCCCATTCTACACTTGAAGAAGAAGCGAGGTAGACAAAGAAGAAGAAGACTTTTATAAAAAAAGACGATGATGCTGTCACGACGAGAGTTTTGGTAACTACTATGTGGAAGCGTGTGTGTTGTACAGAAAGTGAATCGTAGTAGCAAGCCAGAAAAGAGAGATTGGTTATGCCTTCCCGATTGGGAATCTATGAAGTAAATAAGCATAAAAAAGAATATTCTCTCAAAGATGGGACCTTGAGCTTGAAGAGAGAATCGAAATGAGTGACCGTAAGCATATGCTTCTAATCTGAAAAGGTCATTTTCTATCTTGAGATGGATGGTATTGTTTTGGCTTATGATAACGTCTTCCCTACACTTCCCTTACAAGATGCGACTTTCAAAATGTCAATCCAAGTATTTTTAATTTTTATTTAATAATAATAATAACTAATAATTATTAAATAATTAATTATATTTAAATAATTTAACAAATCAATTAAAATTGAAATCAACAAATTAAGTTGAAACTAAAATTTTAAGTTAGATTTAAATTATTATCTTTGTACCTTTTTATAATAATAAAATTATTGTTTTCTTTAGAGTTTATATTAGATAATTAAACTGATAATTTAAAATAACTATAATAAATTAAACTTGATTTAAACCAATAATTTAAAATAACTATACAAATTATTATTTTGAACCGAGGTTTACTTAATTCAAAGTAGGGTTTAAGAATAAGTAGGTATGTTAATAACATTTGATTGATTCACGTGTGATAGTTATGTCACATATTTTTTACTATTATTTTTTAACACATGTCAAAAATAAAATTTTTTGAAAGAAATAAAAATTATAATTAAATCTTTAAATATTTAAAATTCAAGTCACTTTACAATAAAAATTCTAACAATCATTTAAGTCAAAATCGTTACGAAGAGGTAAGTTGAATGATGTGCAAAAGTACATTCATAAGCACCATTTCATATGCTATAGTATATGCTTTTTCTGAATTGATATGTTGACTTAAGGAACTCTTCAATCCTAAGCTAATTGGTGTGTGTATATATATATATACATGAGATCAGATCCTCTATTTTAGTTAACCAGTTTCTACTCTGTTCTATTAAATATTATCTAAATATTTATGTAAGGGTCCATATAAATATTTTTTTAAACCGAGAAACCCGCAGTCGTTGTCATTTAGATGCACACTGAGTAAACTTCTGAATTGATGCAATAGCCTACAAATCACACCAACTGAGTACTCTATAGTAGGCAAGCCCTGTACGACAGGCTTAATCGAGAGAGTGCAAGTAGGAAGATTCGAATACAGGACTTTTTGATCTCATGCCCCCCACTCCACCAACTCAATCACCCCCTAGAGGGTCCATGTAAATATGTCATATATATATATATATATATATATGAGAGATTAGATCGTCTTTTTCAGTTAACCAATTTCAACTTTGTTCTATAAATATCATTCACATATTTATGTAGGGTTCATATAAATGTATTATATGGACCCTACACGAAGAAATCTAATTTGAATTCTATCTTTAAGAGTTTCAAAAATTGGCTTGAATTTGAGTACAGTATGTTGTCACGGTTTGAGAATATCTTATAGTATTTTTTAGTATAAGTTGCAGAATACTGAACCAAACTGCATGAAATTAGTGTCATTACAAATTTAAGACATAATGGAACATTTGTTTAGAAGAATGTATTGCCTAAATTCCTTATTTTCTTTATTAAAATGACTATGCAAAATTTACCCGAAAATATAGTTTGAGAAATGAATAAGGGATCAACAGGTAGTGCACAGGTAGAAAAGATCAGGGAGTTGCAGGAAACATCGGGGAGTTCCATAACAGAGAGGTGACTAGTTAAGTCACTACCCACGAATTAGTCAACCCTGGTAAGTCACCACCGTACATGACTAACTTTTAAGTTAGTCACACCTACCTTTAAGAAGAAAATTAATAATAATAAGAAATTTAATAATAATAATAATAATAAGGAATTTAATAATAATAATATATAATATAATAGTAATAATATTTTTCAACAGTAAGTAGAAAATTAATAATAATAATAATTAATAAGAATAATAAAATTAATAATAATAATAAGACAATTAATAATAATAAAAATAATCACAAAAATAGAACATCAACATATATATATATTTATCAAATTTCTACACACATTCTACTCTACTATCATTATCATTTCATGTGCATGGCTGATTTTGGAGTATGCTTGAAGTAATCCCTTGGAAAAAGCTGCAAAAAAAACTGAAACAGCAGATAGCGTGAACATCTAAGATCTGAATACATCTATAAATTGCCTGATCTGGTTTTACAGGGAAAACCAAAAAAATATGAGAGATGTAAGGAAGGAGCTAAGGAAAAGAAGAAGACTCTAGAGAAAATATGAAATGAGAAGACGACAGAGTAAAGTATAAAATGGGCAAAATTGACATTAAAATAGAAACTATTAATTAATTACGTTAAAATGCTTCTGTGGAAAAGCTTCTGGTTACCAACCAGCTCATAATTAAAGATCCCAAACAACTTTTTTATACAGTCAATATGCTGATTTGGAACAATTGGTGCATTATGTATATCGAGAGAGTAACCGTTGTGCGGATTGGTTAGCTAATCACAGCTACAATTTACCACTAGGAGTACAATAATTTCTAGAGATTGTGGGAGGTCTTTCGCCTTTATTGTTAGCCGACTCAGTTGGAGTTGCTCTTCACGCACATGTAGTTCTTCCTTAGGCTTAGGCCCGGTTTATATAGAAAAAAACAACCAGGCGAGGCCAAGATTTTAACGTCAAAGCTCAGATTCCAACGTCAACTTGTTGTACAGCTTCATGATTTTGTAGTTTTGTTCTCTTTTTCATATGATGTCTACATCTCTCTGTGTTTACTCTTCTCAATTTAACCAACAACGTCGTCTCTCTGCTTCCATCACATCTCCTCTTTCTATTAATTACAATATATATAATTAAAGCGTCAAGTTCGACTCTTCTTCTCCTATATAAACCCTACCATGGAAGCTCCTTCAAAACATACCAAACCCTCTCTTTATACTCTTCCATAGTTCAGAGCAAGGTTCTGAAATCCGGACCGGTCATCGAATCGGTGGCCTTACTGGTCACCGGTTTGTCCGGTTCGACCGGTTCAACCACCGGTCGAACCGGTGTGACGTAATAATTATGCAATAATTATATTTAATTATATATAATATTTAAAAAATTTAAAAAAATTTTAAAAAATAAAAAAATAAAAAAAATAATTGTCGGACCGGTCCAATTGACCGGTTCAGTCCGGGTCAATTGACAACCGGTTTTGAAATATAACCCGGACCGGACCACCAACCGGTCACCGGTCGGACCGACCGGTCCGGTCCGGGTTTTAAAACATTAGTTCAGAGCAAAGAAAGAACACAAAAATGCCTTGTGCTTCTACTACAACTATCGTCTCCGAATGCACCATATACCCACATTAGAAATCCGCCATTAAAACCCTCAAGCTCTCTGTTTCTGACCTTCCTATGCTCTCTTGCCAATACATCCAAAAGGGTGTTCTTCTTTCTTATCCACCTTCCTCCGTCAAAGACCTCATCACATGTCTAAAACATTGTCTCTCTGTCACTCTCACCCACTTTCCTCCCCTCGCTGGCCACGTTCACATCTTCTGCAACGATGCCGGCGTTGAGTTCTTACAAGCCAAAGCAGTGCACTTGCTTGTTAACAACATTCTGTCACCTCTCGATGTTCCTAACTGTTTTAAGGAGTTCTTCACTTTCGACAAGACCCTCAACTACTCCAGCCACTCCAAGCCTCTGGTTGCGGTCCAAGTCACGGAGCTTGCTGAAGGCATCTTCATTGGATGCACAGTGAACCACGCAGTCATGGACGGCACATCGCTTTGGCATTTCTTCAACACTTTCGCTGAGTTTTCCTAAGGCGTCAAGAAAATTTCCAACTCGCCAGATTTCTCCAGGACCACCGTGTTCAATTCTCCGGCCGTGCTAAGGTTCCCCCCAAGCAGACCCAAGGTCACTTTGTCCGGCAACGAGCCTTTGCACGAGAGGATCTTCCATTTTAGCAAAGAATCGATACAAAAGTTTAAACTCGGAGCCAACCATAACTTATAAGCGAGATATTGGGTAACGGTTACAGTAACGGTAACTGTAATAACGGCAACACTAACGGAAAACACGAAACGGCAGAAGTCTCCTCCTTTCAGTCCCTCTGTGCACAACTCTGGCGTTCTATGACACGTGTAAGAAACCTCCATTTTTTCAAAACGACCACGTTCCGGATGGCGGCGAACTGCCGCCATAGTTTGAAGTCGCAGCTCGACTCCTACTACTTCGGGAACGCAATTCAGAGCATCCCGACGGTAGTTTTTACCGGCGAGCTACTCTCCAGGGACCTAAGCTATGGGGCGGAGCTACTGCACCGAAACGTCATCGCACACGACGACAGTACTGTGAGAAAGGGAATAGCGAGTTGGGACTAGGAAACTCCGACGGAGCATCAATCATGATGGGTAGCTCTCCAAAGTTTCCGACATACTACAATGATTTTGGGTGGGGCCGACCGTTGGCTGTGATGAGTGGTGGGGCCAACAATTTTGACGGTAATATCTCAACTTTTCCCGGTAGAGAAGATGCAGGAGCACTAATCTCGAGGTTGTGTTGGCGTTGAGACCATAACCGGCCTTGAATCAGACGATGAATTTATGCAGTACGTGTCAGTAACCACGTGAGTGACCCGCATAGTAGTGAAATCTAAAGATGTGATGACTCGGGACGTATGAATGTGGTCGAGCGTACAGTATCTACTTGCCTTAGTTCTGTGGGGCTCAAATGAGTTGAAGTTGGATAGTGAGAGGAATGATTTGGACGGTCGTGAGTCATGCAATCATGGGGACGCCTTGTAGCTCAGGTCCTGGAGAGCAGCTCGCTGGCAGAAGCTACTGTCGGGATGCTCTGAATTGCGTTCCTGAAGTAGTAGAGGTCGAGTCGCGACTTCAAACGGTGGCGACAGTTCACCGCCATCCCGAACGTGGTTGTTTTGGAAAAATGGAGGTTTCTTATACGTGTAACGGAACGCCAGAGTTGTGCACAGAGGGATTGAAACGATGAGAATTCTGTCGTTTCGTGTTTTCCGTTAGGGTTATTGCCGTTATTACAATTACCGTTACTATAGCTGTTGCCCAATATCTCGCTTATAACGTTATGGTTGGCTCTGAGCTTAAGCTTCTGTATCGATTCTTTGCTAAAATGGAAGATCCTCTCACGCAAAGGCTCGTTTCCGGAGAAAGAGACCTCGGGTCTGCCCGGGGACAACCTGAGCACGATCGGAGAATTGAACACAATGGTCCTGGAGAAATCTGGCAAGTTGGAAATTTTCTTGACGCCTTTGCATAACTCAGCGAATGTGTTGAAGAAATGTCAAAGCGACGTGCCGTCCATGATTGCGTGGTTCACCGTGCATCCAATGAAGATGCCGTCAGCGAGCTCCGTGACTTGGACTGCAACCAGAGGCTTGGAGTGGCCGGAGTAGCTGAGGGTCTTGTCAAAAGCGAAGAACTCCTTAAAACAGTTAGGAACAACGAGAGGTGACAGAATGTTGTTAACAAGCAAGTGTACTGCTTTGGCTTGTATGAACTCAACGTCGGCATCGTTGTAGAAGATGTGAACGTGGCCGTTTTGGTCGGTGATGAGTCGGCCAGCGAGGGGAGGGAAGTGGGTGAGAATGACAGAGAGAGAATGTTTCAGAAATGTGATGAGGTCTTTGATGGAGTAAGGTGGATAAGAAAGAAGAACACCCTTTTGGATGTATTGGCAAGAGAGCATAGGAAGGTCAGAAACAGAGAGCTGGGGGGTTTTAATGGCGGATTTCTGATGTGAGTATATGGTGCATTTGGAGACGGTAGATGGAGTAGAAGCACGAGGCATTTTTTCGTTATTTATTTGCTCTGAACTATGGAAGAGTATAAAGAGAGGGTTTGGTATGTTTTGAAGGTGCTTCCATGGCATGGTAGGGTTTGTGACTTTGTGTAGGAGAAGAATCAGTCGAACTTTGCGGCTGGCGCTTGTAATTTCACTTTATCCATTTGTTTAATTATATATATATATATACGAATAACTCTGTTTCAACCTGTTTTGTGTCGAATACAACGATGTTTTGCATATAATATAATAATCCACGTTGTATTGAATGGAAACCAATGTTTTTAAAATCGGACCGGACCGGTCGGTCCGACCGGTTCGACCGGTGATCCGGTCCGGTTTACATTTCAAAATCAGTTGTCAATTGACCCAGTGCGAATCGGTCAAAACCGGTCAATTGACCGGTCCGACCGGTCCAACAATTTTTTTTATTTTTTTATTTTTGAAATTTTTTTAGTTTTTTTAATATTATATATAATTAAATATAATTATTGCATAATTATTACATCACACCGGTTCGATCGGTGGTTGAACCGATCGAACCGGTCAAACCGGTGATTAGTAAAGCCATCGGTTCAATAACCGGTCCGAATTTTAGAATATTTACGGAACAGATGATTCGATTCATGTATGGTAGGGAGAGAGATGACGTGGTTGGTTAAAATTGAGAAGAGTGTACAGAGAGTGATGTAGGAGGTGGACAGCTGGAGTGGACGGTCATTACATGAAGAAAGTGAAGTTTGACGTTCGAATTTGAGCTTTTACATTAAAAGACAATTTTTTATAAAATTAAAAATTAAAAATTATGAAAATATCTTTTAATTTTTCAGTATTAAAAAAAGGTTTTGATTAAAGCATAATAACAAATATACATCATATCAAACATGAAATTAATTAAATAATGTTAATATAATTTTTAAATTTAATTATATCTAATTAAGTATAATTTAAAAAATTATAATATATTATTAGTTTGAGTCGGATTTAATTAATTCAAAAATAACAATTTAGTTTATTTTTAATTTTAAAATAAAGTTTAAGATTTTTTGAAAATATTAATTAATTAAAAATAAAATAATATTAATTCCAAGAAGAAATCTTTATTATTTTGGTATCTTCTTCTATGTTTTGATTGGGTTAGGATCCTCTATTTTTAAGAATCAGATTTCCTGTTCTAGTTATAATATTTTATTAAATTTTATTTATATATTTATATTGATTTCATACGGATGAAATTTAATAAAATAAATTGGAACAGATTAATGAAATAGAAAATTTGACGTGAGAAAATAGGATCGGAAAGTTACAGTACCTGAATCCTTCTTCTTCGATAAATACACCCTACCACCTTGACAAACGGTCTTGTTGTCTCTTCACTCTCCACTTCCCACTTCCCTCAACTTCATCATTATTCATCACTATAGCACCCTTTTTTCCTGTGTTATTGGAACTTCATATATATATTATACATAACACTCACACATAGTTGTCTGTCCGACTGTCTCCTGGTTCAGAATAATGTCTGAAAGAGCAAGCAAGCGAGTGAGTTTCAGTCCTGACGATCTCAACGTAAAGAAGCCATAGATGATTCTCACGCATGGAGTAGGGACCATAGTTGGAGAAAACACGAGGAGGGTCGTCGGAATTTTCAGCTTTGGACTGACCAAAAGCTCAAAACTGTCTCCGGGGAGAGTTTTAAGACGGCTTGGAGCTAAAGTAGCAACAGTTCTATGTTTTGTGTCCGCCACAAGGAAGACAACAGCGTCATCTTCGGGTAAAGTGTAGTCGGAGAGTTTGGCAAGATCAAGATCGAGATCGCTTGCTGACATAGAGGATTCACGAAGAGCTGAAGCTATAAAAGATTGCATCGAATTCTTGAATTCTTCGTCCTCTATGTCAAGACTAAACTCAGTTTCTGCAGATTAATGTTCTTGAGATATCATATTGGTTTCAAGTTTTGTGAACTAAATGTTGAGATTTAAAAACTCTATGGTGATTAGTTCAAAATTAAAGACCATTTACGTGTCTAAATTCAATGAAATTATGTAACTTGTACCTCTTAAAGAGGATACGCATCAAACACACGATTTCAACATCATTACAGCTAAGGGAGACGGACATGTTCAGACATAGGCCATCCAACTGTTACTGTCTTGTCCGTTCAACATTATACGAGGTCCAGTCATTTGATTCATGCCAAGTCAGTCAGTCAGTTAGTTGCTTCCCACTTGTTCTTTCACTTCATTTCAGTGTTTCATTACAATTTTGTTTCTCTGGCTGATCACGAAAAACAATTATAACAAACTTTTCCGTAACAATCCTCAATGGTAGGAGAGACAATTCCCTGGTACAATGATTTGTGGTCTATTTCTAGTGAAAAATAAGATGGGATTGTTCATACCTTCCATAACATAATTTTTCTCGAGCATTAACAATAGTGATGGGGACATGAAGAGAAAACTCAAAACTTATGATGTTATGTATCCAAGGAAAGCTTTTCAAGCTCTCGTATGCTTTGACCAGAAGAAGCCTTTTTCAGTTCAAGAGCTGTTTTGTAAGGAGGGGCAATAGGGGGTTGTACAGGATCCAAGCTCTGGTATGTGCCATCAGCAGCTTTAGGCAGCGGATATGATCGGTCTGAGTCGTAGCCACTGAGGTCCCCGCAGGCCAGAAATGGGATGTAAACCTTATTTGCTCCTTCCAACCACCCACTACTGCAATCTGTCATGACATAGACAGTGTGAAGAACATTGAAACACTAACAATTGACCAGTCTATAACAGGGCGAGTGCAGAACCAGCTCTGAGAATAACAAATAATTCAAGCACAATAGTGAAATCCCTTGCTTCAATTGTTCATAGTCTTCCCCAAGACCAAAAGCAAGTTCCATTTAATATGACAAAAGGCAGGATCTTTTTTCAAGTTTTACTGGAAACAACTGGCCCTAGTAAGACAAATCCAGGCAGGGGCACAACTATTAAAACATTTCATGAAAAGAAAATCCTTTTACTTTTTAACTTTTGCATAGATGATTTCAGTATTTAACGACACACAATGATTATGGTCCACCGTTAATAATATTTAACGATACACAATGATTATGTTTATTAGCACAAGGAGATGATAGATGAGGTGTAAATCTTGCCATTTATGGTCATAGATTCTCCTAGAGCAGGGACTAAACGAGATCTGAGATGGCATAGCAAATTTATTTGTCATTGACTGCAGAAGGTTGAAAGATTCAAGATATTATCCCTTGAGAAAAGGGAAATGATGACATCTGCAATAAAAGTTCAAAAGATGTTCTTATTGAAACATACAATGGAAAACTAAGATTTGTTCTTGATTACAAGTACAGATTTTTACATGCAAGCATGCACAAATGCCTCACACTACAAAAATGAAAAAAGGAAGGTGTGACATACCTAGGTCATCGGCTCCAGAGGGGCTTCCCACCTTTTCCAGGAGACGATGCAAGTCTTTCGGGTTAAATCCCTCGGGAGGTGTATAATTCTCACAAACAGCAAATGCCTCTACAGGTTTAACAATACAATATCAGATTCCAGCGATCAGTGTAATGCATAATTCCTGCCTTTACAAGTCGATTTTATCAACTTTAGGTTTGCATGCCTAATAGATATGTGGATTCCACTCACACCCTTCTTGACAACAGCAAATTGCTGCATATCTTCAGCAATCCAATCCAAAACGTCAGACCATTTTTGCCTTTTATCTTATCAATAATATCTCCCCTTGAAATGGCAACAAATTATAGCGATAGACACATTAAATGTGTTGAAATCAAAGTTTCTCTCAGAATTTTTGCAGGTTATTGGAGCAATAAATCATACCATTCACAATAAGCTTAGTAAATCACTAATTTCTAGAAACATTGTTTCCATTCTTAGCAATATAGTGTGACGTATAGTTCTAGATGTACAAAATCCTTGTTCACCTGAAAATCTATAT